>JAJONI010000669.1:8412-19971 GCA_022190145.1 Pezicula rhizophila
TGTAAGTGAGCTTCTCATTCAAGTCAAAATGCTCTCTTCTAACGAAACAATAAACTTGATAAACTCAAACACTCTTTCTTCTATGCATTCCTTCCATTCAAATCCTCACATATCTCAAGGTGGTGGTTAGCTTCTTTGTACGTGGCTCGCACCTACTCTGAAACGAGAAAACGAAACTGCGATGAAATGTGACGGCAAATTGATCTTTCCCAATTTTAGTCAGACTTGAGCTAGTGAGGTACTCCGACGAGATTCTAGAGACTAGAAGAGAGTCACTTCCAAATTCCCATGAACATGAAAATAAACATCAACACTACACAAACATTCGCTTTTAATTACTATCGTTTAGTATGGATATTCCAGCTCCACACCACAGTCCGATAGCATATGATACGAACGGTAAAACAATCTGGCAAACAAAACCGAACGAGGAGATAATCAAGTCCATTGCCGAAGAAGTTTTCCACTCCTCAGATGTGGCAGTGAAGTTTCTTGACCAGGGGGTCTACAACCGAGTCTTCACTCTGACAGTGCCAAATATGTCCAAAAACTATCTGTTCAGGGTCACCAACCACAACATCCATCCAAAGCTCAAGACCGACAGCGAAGTTGCAACCCTGAAATTTCTACGACGATATACCAAGGTCCCTGTACCTGAAGTAAAGGCTTGGGAGTCGTCAACAGATCAGAACGTCAATAAACTGGGCTTCGAATGGATAATTATGGAAAGGATTGCAGGTGTCCCTCTGAAAGAAGTCTGGCAAGATATGACTTTGGAGGACAAAAAAAAGCTTGTCGGACGTCTTGCAGAGCTTACCGCAGAGTTGAGAAAGTTTCCGTTTCCCAAAATTGGCAGTATCTACACGACCTCAACAACGCAGCCGCAACTTGCTAGGCGATGTCTTTCCTCGCTTCGAAGTATCTACCACCGCCTGCTCAACAAAATCGACAGCCAAAAATCCCATTTAGGTCAGATGGTTGACCAGTTATGCCTCGAGGATGAACGTCCTCCTCCTCTCCCAGAGGGAAGCAGAGGCCCATTCCAGTCATCTGAAGAATGGATGAAGGCACGCGTGCATATGCAGGAAGGATATGTGAGTACTATTTTAAAGCTATAAAGGCCCAAGAGGCAGGAAAATTGTATTTGGGGATTCGGCGATACTAATGAAAGCAAGTGCAAATACCACACCAAACCCCACGACACTAGTAAAGATTTACTTGAAGCCATCCCAGATATCTGCAGCCAGTCTGTGAAAGGATGTACAAACGTGCTATACCATCATGACCTGAGCTATAGAAACATCATTGTTAATCAGGAAACGTTCAATATCAATGGAATCATTGATTGGGAAATGACTTGTGTTGTACCTATATGGAAGGCCAGGACATACCCCAAATTTCTCATGGCGAATAAGCTATCCAATGATGTGAAGCCTGACACTCCTTCGCTCGAAGTCTACCAGCGAGTAGACGGTAAGACCGCCTGCAACAAAGACATTGGCCTTGTTATGGAAAAGCACCGGTGGGATGCAAAGATACTTCGTGACGAATTTGATAAGGCATTAAAAGCAGCGTTGCCACAAGATGACAGGCAAGATCTAAAGCCTCATGTCATTCGTCGAATGCGAGAACTCGAGCAAGTAACTGAATTGTTGGGCTTATGGAACAATTGCACTGTAACAGATACCATCAGAACATGGAAGAAACAAGACCAGAAAGGTTTGTTATACTTCGTGCATCTCAACTACACTTTCTTGTATGAGGGCTAACATTATCTCAGCTAGAGAAACCCACATAGCCAATATCATTAATACCGACGACAACGATGTGCGGATGCAGATAACGCCTTGATTGGAATTGGAATTGTTGAAGGGTTTCAACAGGGAGCTATAAGGACGCGGGCTTTTGTATGCCATGGTATAGCGAGCGAGGGCTTATTTCAATTCGAAAGCTTGTCTTCATTTGTGCTACATTCTCATACATCTGTTGCTGTGCTGAATTTGAGTAACTCACTTGATCTGGAACTATCACGGCACCTTGATTTCTTCCCGAAGAAGTTACCGCTTTGATGCTTCAATCTATAGAGACATGACATTTCAGCCTCTGAAGATTCATAGAGACATTGCATGGGAAATGAAAACAACAGCCTAGTTTTCAACTCAGACTACCCCAAAGATTTATGTGGTGGGCATGTTGATATAGCTTTATGGAACATGTTTTTACACCTCTCTGTGTTTTAAATATTGTAGTGAACAAGCAAAGAACTGTGCAAAGGAGCAAAATAGCAGAAGAGCAAAAATGAAGTAACTTGTACTTAATAGGTAATTGTTAAATTAAATGGGAGTAGGCATGTAATCGTCCTACAAATGGGACTACTCTTAGGTGTACCCAGAATCAACGTTACTTTGCGCATCCGCATGTTGCTCCCTAAACAACTCTTACTTTCAACAATAATCAGAAGCATAACCCATTTCTCTGTATTCTTGTTATCTTCAACATACTTGCTGATAGTTTTGATATAGGCCAAAGCAAGTAAACTAGGCATTAATGTCGTTGGTTCAAAGGCCAGGTATTGTATTCCTTTGTATTTTGATATCCAGTACAGTAACATATGAAATATATAAAAGGGATGGAGCTGAATCCCGTTATTATTGCAATTCGACCTCTACCTAGCCCTATGCAGTATAACGCTACGCCGTTGGTCACAGCACCACAGCGTGCAGGACACTTGCAGAAACTTGCAGCAAGGGCTCAGAGATGGAAAGCCAATAGGCGCGGGGAGCAGGATGCTGTTCTCCCACTGCATGCGATCTACATGCATTATTGTTTGCTTCTTCTTGCAAGAGCTATTACAACCTGCTACCTTAAAAAAGCAACTCTCTGACGTAGGTAAAGCATGCTCGATGTCCGTGCAATACCCGGTGCAGTCTCCGTACTTGCTTTTTTCCCTTCTTTTTTCTTTCTTGGATACGGCTAACAGGACCTAGTTTAGAAGGCTTCTTCTGTTGTTATGATTTGCTTGGTGTTGTGGTGTCAAAGATTCAAACACAAGCTAAACAACGATTCGGCGCCTCGACCCAGCACCGAAGCCTAAATTTACTCACTAACGGCGGCGATGTCACCACTGCACTACTGCACTTCCTAGCATCCTTTTTGCAGCAAAAGACGCATTTCTAGCCTAACGCCATCAAAGGCGATTTTCACGTAGGAGACCCCAAATTGGTCGATCCGCCATTGACCCCCGCCAAAACTCGCTACCATTTGTCACTTCTCACATTGAAGTGACCCTGACCAAGTCCCTTACATCTCCCACACTCAACAACAACCACAAGATTATCGCGCGTCCCAGGAGCCTTACTTTGCGCTGCAGCGCCCAAACCTCGGCGTTCAGCTACTTACTCACTATAGCCATAATGTTTTCCACGGCTACTGACAGTCACAGCACCAATCATCAGCGCGGCTCTCTTCCCAACGCCTAGTGCTCGCTGCACGCAGAGAATACCAGCAATAAGCACAAATCCCACTTAGGAACTAGGAATATTCAAGTTTGCCGAACGATGAATGTACCACCAGTCTGCTAACTTCTGGACATGATCGCCCCATTGTAATTGTTCTTGATACAAACTACACGTTACGAGCGAGTAGTTGCTGGTTCATGGCACTGCACACATCCGGTACCGAGATCTATCATGTCACCGCCGTATCCTAACCCCGCCGACTCTGCCATTTCTGTGGCCACGTTGGGCCTCGACAAACCCAATCCGAGTACCATATCCAATCCATCGGGGTCCAGCAAAGACCAGGGCTCAGAGCATCAGTTGATTGCAAACCCCGGTTCGCGTACCTCACCTGAACTTCCAACCACTTACGCCGACTTATCACCCGAAGAGCAAGCGGCGCAAGACGCAGAGGGCGAAGCAGCAGTTCACCAAGCACAGAATTATATCGAGGCGGACAGTGGTTCGGATGCCCAGTCGGTGAGCGATGCGGGTTACGAGACGGATAGTGTGGGAACAGCATCGACATCTTTGGCATCGAGTGTGCGCGATTACGCTTGGGAGAATGGTCGGCGGTATCATCGGTTTCGGGAAGGATCATATAATTTCCCAAATGACGATTCAGAGCAAGACCGAGAGGATATGAAGCATGCGATGATGGTGCATCTGTTGCACGGGCGGTACCATTATGCACCAATTGGACCGAATCCGCAGAATATCCTGGATATTGGAACTGGAACTGGAATATGGGCCATCGAGAGTGAGTGCTGGTATGAGCTACTTGTAGCAGACTGCAGCTAATGTACTTGCAGTGGGAGACCTATATCCGGGCGCAAATATATTGGGTGTTGATCGTACGTATATCTTTGAGTGTCGTTAAACGAATTTACAAGGCCACTCAACTAACGTTGGATTGTCTATCGGTAGTGAGTCCGATACAGCCGGAATGGGTACCACCGAACGTCAAGTTTATGGTAGATGATGTTGAAAGTGAATGGTTGCGTCCAGTCGACCATTTTGATTACGTACATTCGCGGCATACTGTTATGGCAATTAGAGACTGGCCCAAACTCATGGGCCGAGTTCTGAGGTAATGCTCTCTATGATTCCCCCAACGGAAACTGGCTGAGGAATAATTCAGACACTTGAAGCCCGGTGGCTGGTACGAAATGCAAGAAATTCACCATTATCCCTACTGCCATGATGGCACAATGCCACCGGACCACCTTATCACACAATACTGGGGTTTAATAACTGACGCGCTCGCCCGCCTCGGCGTAAACTTCAACGCAACGCTGCTCCTCGAGAACACGATGCGCGAAGCAGGCTTTGTAAACGTCCATACACGTATCTTCCACGTCCCGATCGGTTTATGGCCTCGAAATAAAGTACTTAAAAAGGTAGGGTTATATTGGCGGACTATTCTCCTTGATGGTGCACAACCGATTGCCCTGGGGCCCTTAACACGCGGCCTAGGTTGGACCAAGGAACAGGTGGAGATTTGGCTTATTGAAGTAAGAAAGGCATATATGGACGGTTGGGTTCATTCACACATGCCGCTCTACATTATATGTGGACAGAAGCCGGGGCCGGATGTACATGTTTATGGGACTGGGGAGGTTCCGCCTTGGGCCGATGTGCCTATCACATGAGATATCTGACCGACACAGGAATGGTAAGAAAGGACTTACTCGGAGGGGTGAAGGAAGCATTGCCTGGCGTACATAGGTGGGAAGGCTATATTCATTTTTCTCTCATAGCTATATACCTCTACAGCGGGGGGGTGGAATCCAGCGATCCATCATCAATCCGAAAAAGCGAGTTGTAGATTGGAATACAATCAGTATATATGGTGGCGGTAGGGAGGTAGAATTTATTAATGATGGAAGGCTATGAGAATGTATAATTGGAATATGTATGGAAGTGTTCAAATAAAGAATGCATATTTCTGGAGCTTGAGAACGAGTCTTTCTCTCTGATGTCTCTTGTTGCTTCTCTTATAGGACTCTTGGGTCAATGGGTTGAAGGCACTTCGATTGCAGATGTACACAGCTGAGTTGCTGAAATTATAGCCTTTGATCCTTGGGGTAGTTTTCTAGGTCGCTACGCTATCCCAATTGCCCCTTGCTTTGGCCAAGTAGGTACTAAGAACTCTTCTGGTCTTCACACTGGCTGTAGGTCATCATGGACTAGTAAAGCCACAACAATTACCCATAGTTATTGTTAGGCAAGTGATTGAGATCTCTGTCAAGTTTTAAGACACGTCTATTGGAAACAACGTAAGCATGTGTCTTTCACACACTTAGTATATCAAAAGCGGCAAAAGATTTGTCACACGAGGATCTGTTCTTGGGTGCCTAGGAAGCTTTGACCCTAAACCTCTAGAGACCTCTGTAGCTTCCTCAGTTCTTAGTTTCTCTTGATATTACTTTACGTTAGCTTCGTAATTTGTTTGGGCTTCAAAATGATTGTTGGGATTTCGATAGTCGTATTGACAGTAATGAGTTTCTTGACGGCATATCTAATTTAAAGCGAAATGTGTTGGTAACTGAAGAAACCGTAGAGGTCTTTTAATAGTTTGCAGTTAAGCCTCATCTCGTCACGAGCACTAGAGATTGCGTCTGGTCATCTGTATTTCGAAAATCAGCTGAGAGCACTTCTGAGCTGAGGGAGTGCTTTACTAGTTTACTAGCATGGTGTCTAGGTTATCCTACAAAGCTAATGCAATCCCTTCTCCCTTATGTCAGTGGCGGATAGGAGTTAAGCTCTGTTCAAATGTCCACTTGCCAAGACAACTATCAGCCTGCTTATCATACCTACGTACGATACTATAAAGAGGAAAATCTGTGGAAGGACGTCCGAAAGGAATTGTATTGTTCAGTCTCTTCCTTGACCTGAGCTGTCGAGCCTTTCACTGTTCTATAGAGTAACATTAAACCGAGGCCTTGTACAGTGCGTGCTGTTACAGTACAAGTACTAGATTACGCCTCTTAAAAGTCCACTTACACAACTCTACAAAACAGGCAAAAATCAAGGTTAAAGCTAACTCGAATCAGGTGCAAAAATAACTTTCCACAAAAGCCCATTGCAACCCACGTTATCTCAGGAAACTTCCCGTCCCTCCCATCCCTCGTTTCCACATTCCCAAACTCAGTTGCACCGTTAACCCCCTGTCTAACGCTACACCACATGTACACACGCCACACCACACCACACCAAACTCGCTTGCCAACCAGCCAGCTCGCTACTAGGTCTACTATTCTCTCGCAGCCTCGCCCAATGCAAGCCATAAAGCCATTGCACATAGTAGCGCGCGGCATACCTCCGTAGCATGGCCATGCCATGATAACACTAAACACGGCCTGCTCTTGTGGCGAAAACTAGCAAACTAATCACACTAATAGAGTAACACTATTGATTGTCAGACCGATAACGTAGCAGCCTCGAAGCCTAGCACAGGGAGGGAAACGGGAACAGGGAAACGGGAACGGGGGAAGAACTAGAATCTTTGCTTACTTCTCCGCAGATAGCGGAAGGTAAATCGGGTAACTTAACTAGGTAGATAACTGTAGTGTAGAGTCATTTTTATTTACTTATAAGTTGTTGTTAGAAGTCAGTTATAGCTACGTACTGCAGTTTTAATATTGTTAGATGAGAGTTTCGGGGATTACTTAGATTTTTGAGGAGGCGTTGTGTGAGACATGTGGTTTGCAGGGCCTGGGATATGAGAGTATAGGAAATGTGATATATGTATATTTGCTTTTTGAAGATGGAATCATGGAAGATGAAATCCACGAGCTGAGCTTTCGATGGCCCGGGATGGATTACTTGAAATGCGCAGATACTAGTACAGCTCCCCCCTACCCCCTACCCCCTACCCCTCCCGCTGGAGTATTCCTTGTCAGAGTGTATGTAGGTGTTACCTGAATCTATCGCTGTTTATTCGATCTCGCTGTGTACGCGATTACAAGGAGGTACATACCTGTAAAATTATAGGCCATGTGCCCTGTAATTACAGGCTGCCTACCCTATAATTATAGGCTATATAGTTCTAGAATACTTAATGCTTACTTATACTAGTTCACAACTACTATAATTATAAGGCATATAGCCTGTAATTATATGGCACATAGCCTGTACTTGTAGGCTATCTACCTTAAAGACAGCTTCTAAAGCAGCTACGCCTCGGTACCTAAATAAGACACATACCGACAAGGAATACTCCGGCTGGCGGGTTAGGTACTGTACAAACTTCAGAGAGACTGTTCTAGAAGTAGACGCTTGCATAGCTGCGCAGAGCACTAGAAGTTACAATACAAACACGTGCGAAAGCATGTCCACACGATCAGGCTCGATAAGCCAGTCAGTCACAGTGCTTCGGCTACCCTCCCTCATTCACCACTTCCTCTTTTCAACCAGGTGAGAGAATTTAGGTTCTGATGGTTGTTCGATTACGTTTTCTAGATGAAGTTTCGATAAAGTGCTTATGGTGATGCGACATAGCGTTTTCATGAATACAGGGGTAGAGCTTCCCAAATTTAGGTTGTGTTGCACTGATGGTGTCGAGTCAGGGACAGCTCATTCAGCTTCCCTGTCTGGAGTAGACAAGGTACTACATCGGCAAAAAGTCAGGCAGCGAGCAGCCTGTAAAAGCTATTTTCTAGGGTCATGCTACAGGCTTCTTCCCCTGGAAATAATAGAGTGCAGCCTGTAACCTGTCACATAGCCCTATAACCCATCGCTATACTTTTATTTCCGGGGCATTAGCTAGCCTGTAATCGATTCCTACAGTATGACTTTTTGCCGTAACCACCATAAGCAGGCGACTAGTGGTAAATGCTGATATTATTATTTCCCAAAGCTATTACAGTGCAACAAAAAGTGAGTAGAATAATGTACATACCTAACCAGTATCATTCACTCATGAAGTCTCGCATTTCAAATTCATCCAGTCTCTTCCAATCCATCCGTCAGGTCCCTCTAAATTCACCAAAAACCAAGAAACGAAGAGAAACTCTCCTCGGTTCGGCCCAAGAATCTTCATCGAGAACAAACCCTGCCTGCCCTCGAATCCCTCCACGCCCCGTCCAAAAGAAAGACCAGTCGGAAAACCGGAATTCCAGTTTGTCCACAGATCATCCAATTATCAGACGATCAAAACCCCCACAGAAATTACGCAAAGCACATGGTACCCTTGCTATTTGCGCTTCAATAGATATCTCGTTTAAAGGAGGAACACCGCATTCAAACCGTCCGACGGCTGCAGAACCCGGATCTGCGTACTTGCTTTGGAAACATCTGCATACCGGCCGCAGAATTCCCTGTCTTTCTCTCCCTCACACTCTCTCATATTTCTCATCCACTCCTCTTCGCTCTTTCAATCCTCCGAGGAAAAAAACAAATCTCATTCTTCTTTGATACGAGTCGGAAGTGGTAAAAAGAAGCAAATAATATAGCGGGAAGCTATAGCTCATCAAAGCAAATTTCGAGAACAAAAACCCCACGAGGGTTATGATCTGCCACGCGGCAAGGGCATTGTGATTGTTGGGTTTGGTCAATTCAGAGAAAAAGAAACGTAGGACAGGGTTTTTTTAGCAGTACCGACAACTGCAACACAGGAGAAAAAAGAAACGAAAGGAAAAAGCGCTGGTTCCCGATAACCTGGTTTTGGGGCCATCAGAGAAGCTTTGGTTCTTCAATTGATTGATTAATTGATTGCTCTGAGATTGGGGAATGACCCTATCTGCGATACCCTGAGAGCAAAATTCTTACAGAGTTCGCTCGGACGAAACGCACGTCCGAACGAACGAGAGACGAACTCTATCCATTTCCTGGGTCGAGCTGTTACGATCACTGGGTTTCCACGGATTCGGACAGGAGCGGGGTATATTGAACTGATTGACTTGAGGTTAGGGAGGAGATATCTTGGGATTTTATAAGACCAGAGAATTTCGAAGATGATGAAGTTACAGATTGCAAGGAGTGGGCCGAGTCTGCGGCCATGGTTTTTACCATTTGCAAATTCCTGCCTCGAGCAGAGAAGGTACAGCGCAATGGCAGTTCCACTTCCAATTGCCAGGCAAGAGCCAAATCCCAGCAATACCGAAACAATGCGTCCGATAAAGCCCAGAAGACCCAATTTAATCGAGCTAGCAGCAACTATAACTCGAGAAACCGAGAAGCTGGATCAGTATCTAAAGGCAGAAGGACTACAGCAGCCGGGTTTCGATGTTGATAGTCCCTTGAATTTCCCAAGGTTGCCACATAATATTAGGAAAGCGAGGGAAAGTGTAATGAAGGCTAGTAAAGAGCTGGGAGACTTGGTTACAGGACCTACTGAGAGTATTAGGTGGATGGCTTGGGATGTGAGATTTTCTCTTCTCCCCAGATAATATCTACTTAGCTAACATAGTACAGCACAATAACTCACTCTCACTACATGCAGTATACCACTACAGCATTGGTAGTTGCCTCTCATCTCTCTTCAAACAAAAACCACGTCACTAATCCATAACCAGCAAAATCCTTCCCCCTAAACAGCACAGCAACCTATGCCCAAATAGCAAAAGCCATCAACCTAGACGAAGTAAACACCCGCCGTCTCCTCCGCCACGCAATGACAAACCGGATCTTCCACGAGCCAACACCCGGTATAGTAGCCCACACAGCGCGGTCCCGCGTCCTCGCAACCGACAGCGCAATGGCAGACTGGGTCGGATTCTGCGTAGAAGACATGTTCCCAGCAGCATCACAAACCGTGAGCGCACTCAAGAGCTTTCCATCGGCAAGCGAACCCACCCAAACAGGCTTCTGCCTAGCGAACAATACAGTAAATAAAGAACCAATGTTCGTAACATTCGGGAAGGAACCTAAGAGAGCGAAGAGAATGGGTGGTGCTATGACCAGTTTAACAGGTGGAGAAGGATATGAAGTCAAATACCTAGTTGACAATTACGACTGGGAAACCATCGATAAGAAACGAGGAACTGTAGTCGATATGGGCGGATCTCACGGATTCGTCTGTGTAGACCTAGCCAACCGATTCCCGGATCTGAACTTCATAGTACAGGACCTACCCAAAACCGTAGCTTCAGCACCGCACCTCAAACCCGAACTAGCCTCCCGAATAACATTCGAAGTTCATGATTTCCATACTCAACAGCCTGTTAAGGGAGCAGATGTCTACCTCTTTCGTTGGATATTCCATAATCATTCAACTCCTTATGTTGTTAATATTCTGCGACAGCTTATCCCGGCGTTAAAGAAGGGAGCAAGGATTGTTATTAATGATTATTGTCTTCACGAGAGTATTAGGGAGGAGGATCATGATGAAAAGGTTATGAGGACTATGGATTTGGTTATGCTTACTTTGTTGAATGCGCAGGAGAGGACTGAGGAGGAGTTTCGATGTCTATTTCAGACTGCTGATAGTAGATTTGTGTTTAAAGGCGTTACTAGACCTGAGGGGTGTAGAATGAGTATTGTGGAGGCTATTTGGGAAGGCGAGGATTTTGGTGGCGAGCTTTAGTAGTGAGTGAGCATACCTTTTTGGTTTCTTGTATGCGTCTTTTGTGTGGGAGCGAGGTTTTTGGGGCGTTCTTGGTTATCTTTGGGGGTTACTGGAACTGGAACATCAACCATTTTTGGTTGAGATAATTCTTCGATATTTCCACACTAGGCTTTCTTTTCGTGGCTAGATACTCTTCTTAGCTTTTTGTTCTATCTGCATGATGCCTTTTTCTTCTTCTTTCGACGGCATGGAGCAAGCGTCGGCAAGCCATTGATTTTGGGATATGCGAACATAAGCTAAACGGGCGTTGGAGTAAGGTAGAAAGTCGTATTGAAAACCTCTTCTAATAGGCCCCCCAACATTTTGTACGCAGAAGTAAATCAGAGGAGTTGTTACTTAAGACCTTTTAACATGCAAACTTGATTTCCTCTCTAGTCTTTTAAAGAAATGGGACAAAACGAGAACCGGTTTATGAAGTACTTCTAGGTACCGTACGAATTAGTTTATAAGAGACCACTTTAATTGGCACGATTTACCCAAATCAAGTAGGTT
>JAJONI010000670.1:0-19961 GCA_022190145.1 Pezicula rhizophila
AGACTTAGGCTAACTCAGCAGTATCCTTAGAGGGAGACTCCAAGTTCATCTTTAGTTAAAATAGCAGCAACTTGTATATTAATACTTAAATAGACTTTTACAGGTAATCGGCTATTAGGATTTCACTGAGTGCCAAATGGTTAGGGAGACACGATCCTATTTCCTTATCTTATCATCTTGCCCATCTCATCCAGCTTCATTGTTGCTTCAAGATACACGACATTAGCCGAGGCCTCCTGTACGAATCTGTTTGCCATTTTCACACCGTAGTCAAGGACTTCGACGTGTGATATCAGATGTAGAACCAGCTGTACCAAATGTGCCACCGGGTTTCACAAAGAATGCTTCAGCTCACGGAAAGTAATAGTTGACAGTATAGACCTTTCCATTCACATAAGCAGTGGCCATGATGTCATGAGATATCTTTCATAAACTATGTTACCAATCGCTTTTGTGATATGGCAGAGCATCCTAGGGCTACTTATACTCTTTACAGCCCCACAACTACCACGGACCCTACCTTTGATGCTGGGAATTACTAGTAACAAATTGTGGATTATGCAGGTACTGAGATTAGCATTTCGTAGTCGAGACAGTAAGATAGACCTTCAAAGCCCTTTACAATGTGGCACAGCCGGCACACTGGCACCGTGATCGCTTTTCGACGCCAATCTATCCTTCAATGGAGGTTTCATAGTTGAACCAACAACCTGTTCTGAAGCAATAATACGATATTTGTGATAAGCCAAAGGCTGATGTGAAGCGGAAGGTCTTTCCAGAGGAAGATTCCGATTTTCATGATAAGCTGCTAAGAGCTTAAGATGAGCAGAAGCCGCTTCTGGAGGGAAATCCAACATTTGTGATGAGAGTTTGAGAGCTGAGGATAAGCAGAAACCATTTTTGGTAGAGGAGCTCAATATCTGTAGTAAGCTGTGAAAGGCCAAGGATAGAGAAAGTTGTTTCTGGAGGAGAGTCCAGTCTCTGTGATAAACTGCCAGAAGAGAAGGATAAGAGGAATCTGTCTCCAGATTCGGGATGATTCAGCGGTATAGGAGACTATTCGAGAAGAAGAGTTCCAATGATATCGCCTGCTCTTATCAAAATGAGTCCCTGATGAGGTGGCGGAAAAGCGAAACTTGATTCTGTGTTGGAAATTGGTCGATGATGAACGATAGATGAGCCTATTCCAGAGAGAGAGTCCCAATGATGATAAGTACTGTTATCAGACAGATTTTCTACTGAGGTCTCTTGATTGTAGCATTGGGTTTTCGTAAGTAAAAGGGTTTCGCTTTCAGTCATGGGACAACACCACGGATTAATGCCACTGGAGTACAGAATGCCTATATTGTTGTTAGTATGATTGGGGTGTTTTTATTGAGCTTGTCTTTCTGATTCATTATTATTGGGAAGAAGATGCGAAAGGCTACAGCGAGAAGCGACTGGGCATTGGTAGAGAAACATGGGCGTGTGGCTCGTTAGTTTGGATGGTTTGTCATATAGAAGAAGGATGGCTAGTATAGTAGAAACGTTGTAATTTGGCAAGATAGTCCGTAGAATAGTAGATCCTTATGCTCGTACGGCCACATGACAATTTGATTAAGCGAGCAAGGCACAAGCGATGTCTTACTAGAGCCCCATTATGTGTACTTCTATCACAGCTTCTGAACACTTAATATCGTCCTACATGGCAAGCCAGAGCCGAACACACAGACACTTTTATGCGGAAATTATGCTCCACTATCCTGGAAAACACCTTTGCTTACTATAAAGACTTTTATTGTCCCACTTTTGCTCCGGATAAAGATCCCCCGCCTTGTTTCCCCTCAGTAAACAATGGATCCTTGGCGCCCACCCAGTTCTGTGCGGGCGGGGGTGGCGGTGAGAAAGGCACTGTAGATTAAAAAGATATATAATTGAATTTGACTTACTCTTACTGCTCCTTACCTTCTCTTTTTTTGGCCTCTGTTAAGTTTCGAATGTCAGGCGGGGGATTTCAGAACTGAAGTCACGTTACCTTGATACTGTGCTAGGTAGTGCCCCCATTTTAGGCGAGCCAGACTACCGCTAGGATGTTGAAAGCGATACTTTTCAGTTCGGTCGTTTTCGCACCTATAATAGAAGCTACAAGTATCCAAGACCTCACCAAATACGTTAACCATTTCATTGGTACTGAAGGGCCTGTCAGCGGAAGCTCCTATAATAGTGGCAATGTATTTCCAGGGGCCAGTCTTCCTTTCGGCGCAGTGAAAGTTGGCGTCGATACTACAAGGTGAGGCATATATTCCTTAAACTATTTTAAATTTACTGATAATGTTCAGATGGAATGTATCCTTTTCGGCAAACGCAGGCTATACGCCAGATGGAAACGTAACTGGAATTTCTATGTTGCATGAGTCTGGCACTGGTGTTCGTGCTCAGTTTCTATATGTACGTGTAAATTGTTGCTGATAAAGACCTAGGGAGCTCCTACATATGGTCTTATCCCACAGATGCCACTCACCACTCTAGAAGGAGTTAATTTAATGGATAATCTCACCTATATGCAACATCGCATCGTACCAGATACTGCAGACGTTGGATACTATAAAACCAGTCTTGCAAATGGAGTTATCGCAGAAATGAGCGCTACGCATCATGCTGGGATAATGAAATATACGTATCCAGAAGATGGTCAAAAGTATATCGTGGTAGATCTCAGTCATTTTCTGCCAGCCACCGGGAAGAAAGAGCAGTGGTATAGTAATGGATTTATTGAGACGAGTCAAGATGGAACTTGGTATTCAGGATATGGAGTCTATCGTGAAGGCTGGGCTGCAGGTCAGTTAGCAATCGCCAACAGTTTCTTCAATACTACTCTGCGTTTGCTAATCATCACTGCAAAAATAGGAGGTGATTACAGAGTTTATTTCTGCAGCAATTTCGACACCACGCCATCATATTTCCAAATGTTCTCTGGCAAATATACAGATCCTTTCTGGCCTAATACAACAGATTCGAAAGCAGCTTTCATCAACGCTACCTCTATAACCGGTGGAACTCTAGGATATGACTACGCAAATCGAATCGGAGCTCTCTTCTCGTTCCCCTCCAACGCAACGACCGTAAATTCCAAAGTCGGCATATCATGGATCTCCTCAGAAAAAGCCTGTCAATTCCTCACCTCCGAGATCCCACACTGGGATCTCAACACCACCGTCTCTTCAGCACAAGACGCCTGGAATTCCGAAATCTTATCCACTATCGACGTAAAAACTGACAACAACACCCTCCTAGAAATGTTTTATTCAGCGTTATATCGTTCGAATTTATTACCTTCTGATCGAACGGGAGAGAATCCGAATTGGGAATCTGAGGAACCTTATTACGATGATTTTTATACCATTTGGGATACTTTTCGTTGTTTGCATGCTTTGCATACGCTTATTGTTCCCGTGAGACTTGAGGGTATTGTTAGGTCGCTTATTGATATTTGGAGACATGAGAGGTTTATGCCTGATGGGAGGAGTCATAACTATAATGGTCGTGTAGGTCACACTTCTCATAATTCTCTCAGATCCACTTTAACTTTAACTACTTATTCATGTTAACGTTTTATAGGTTCAAGGTGGCTCCAATGCAGATAATGTTCTGGCAGATGCATATGTCAAAGGAGTAAGAGGCGGTATTAACTGGACAGATGGATACCTAGCAATGAAAACTAATGCGGAAGTCCTCCCTTATAACAACCTTGACTGGGAAGATTTAACAGGAAGTACTAAAGAGGGAAGAGGTGCGCTTAACGATTGGCACCAGTACGGTTTCATTACACCGAATAAAGGGAGATGTGTTAGTAAGACGGTGGAATATAGTCTTAATGACTTTGCACTCAGCCAAGTAGCAAAGGGAGAAGCGCCACAGGATGCCGCTTTGTATCTCAATCGTTCCTCGTACGTAACCACACTTTACAAGAGGAGGCTTTTATTAACAATTTTTTATAGTGGTTGGCAAAATATCTGGCACGCAAATATCTCATCCCTTAACTTCACCGGATTCCTTGCACCAACCTATGCAAATAAAACAGTCATGGCAGGTTACGATCCCCTATCCTGCGGAGCCTGCGAATGGTCTTCCATATCCTACGAAGGAGTGCCCTGGGAATACAGCTGGACCATACCATTCGACATGAAAACCCTCATCACTCTAATAGGCGGTTCAGAAACAGCAGAAGCACGTCTCGACACCATGTTTATACCTGGACTTTCGGAATCAGCATTAGGAGGAAATAGCATCGGTACCATGATATTTAATCCAGGCAATGAACCTAGTTTCATGACTCCATTTCTATATAATTATCTAGGTGGAAAACAGTATAAATCTGTTATGAGAGTTCATCAAATCATTGATGGGTTTTATAGTAATGGGAGGAGTGGATTACCTGGTAATGATGATGCGGGTGCTCTTAGTAGTTGGCTTGTTTGGTCTATGATTGGATTTTATCCTGTTGTTACTCAACCGGTTTATTTACTATTATCACCGTGGTTCGATGATATTAGTTTGAAGTTGGCGAATGGTACTTTGAGGGTTACGGCTGATAGACAGGGTGGCCAAGGATTTTATGTTCAGAGTGTAAAGGTTAACGGTGTTGCTTGGAATCAGAGTTGGATTTCTCATGAGGATCTTGTGGGGAATGGCGGTGCTGTTGTTGAGTTTGTCCTTGGAGAGGAGCAGGTAGCTTGGGATGTTGGAGATGTGCCACCTAGCCCTGGTCATGTTTGAACTTAGCTTTTCCTTCGAAGATTGATAGCAAGCTACAAAGATATCCGTGGCCCCATTACTAGAGTTATATACACCAAAGAGAGAAGCTACGCAAGTAACAAGAGGCCTCAAAGGACCAAGGTGCTCGCTTAATTGTGGGCTCTTTTACAAACGAGCGCTTAGTTATATAGTCGTCTTTCCAGGGCTTAGTTAACTTCGGCTTATACTTCCACACAATATTCATGCTTATTCTAAAGGTTAATTACTATCTTAAAAGTGTTAAGGATAGCAGATGATTTTGAAATAAAAGAGAAAGGCAAGTCATAGGGGTGGGTTCAATGCTTAGACCTCTCTAACGGTAAATTTTACTGGACTGATTTTTGCTTAGGAAATATAGAATGCTCGCAGATTATCTGGATTGTTTAACGAGCTATGATCTAGTGTAAATGGACACAGAGTATGTAAGTAGTAAGTAGACTTTTAAGTGACAGTCACCGAAGTGATGCACCTTTTCACATCTCACTATATCTCCAACCAATTTAACTAATAAGCACCCGCTCTCTCACTATAGCTAGGCGCCGGAGCCAGCGCAGGAGCATCCATTGAAGTCCAAATCGGCACACCAGCTTCAATCGTGAAGTCAGATAAATAAGCACCGTTGCTTTGCTGTGCCCAGATTTCGACTGCCAGCCAATTCTTACCGTAGTAATTGAGAATACCCTGTGGTACTGGGAATGATGATTGAGGGCCAACATTATTGATGTACCTGTCGAATAGAGTCAATAAGTGGTACTCAAGTTTTGAGGGAGAATGGATTAAACACTTACTTTCCAAATTGATACCCATTGACCCAAAGTTGAGCCCTGTAGTCTGCGGTAGCACCATCGATTGTAGTATTACCAAAGTTGAAGGTAATAGGAATGTCATAATTCTTCGGCAAATCCAAATCAAAGTCTGCCTGCCAGAATCCTACTCCGGCCTCGCTAATGCCAGTTTGGGGGGTTCCAGAAACCCAGTTCCCATTTGGTGGATCAGGCTGTGTGAACCCCTGCCTCTCAGCGTACAAACCGCCTTCATTCAGAGGCCCTCGTACTTTATCGGCATAAGACTCGCCACCCAGATTTCCAGTTAATTTCCACGTAACGTAGTTTTGGGCGCCGTTGATGTTGTAGTTGAGAATTCCGCGGGGATCCTTCATTTGATCTTGGCCAACTGTCCAGTTTTCATCGAGTCCGTTATTGTCAATTACAACAGTGATAATATACTCTTTACCGGCGATGAGGTTGGGGAGCGTGTACGTTGCGTTATGGGACGAGGAGTAGTCTGCTCCAGCCCATGAACCAATGTAGGTTTGATTGAGCCACACAGAGCTTCCAAACGCAGAACCGCCTTGAGTTAAGATGTAGAGGCTAGATTCGTTGCCTTGGGCTATAAAGTGTCCACGGTAGATTAGGACCCCTGTGTGGTAGCCATAATCTGAGGCGTAGAGAGAAGTCGGGGTAAGTAATGGGCCCACAGAGACGTTGTCTGAATTGTTTGTTGTCGTATGATCAGCAACCGTCCAAGCAGAATCATCGTATGACGCTTGGATCTCGGGGAGATCGTCTAGGTATTTCCAGTCGAGAGTTGAGAGATCTGGCAAGCTAATTTCTGGTGCCGTGTAATCGAGGGTAGATGACCACTCGCCCGTGATGCTGTCTGTTGTGAATGCAAGCGTTTGCCCGTTGAAGATAAGACTATTGGTTGTTGAGGGAGCTCCAATAACTTTGATTGGTACTGTAGCGTTGAGGTCGCCATTAATATGAAGGGCTGAGCCGTCGACGTAGACGTTTCTAATAAGATATCCAGCTTCTACAATGACAGACGCTGTATTGCCAATGCTAGTAGAGCTTGTTGTCTATTAGCATCTCCGAAACTTATAATATCGAGGTTGACTTACTATGCACCCCACTTATCGTTACGTACGAAATCAGGAACCCAATAATTGTACGCTGTATTTCGGTCCAAGATATATACGAACAGGTCTCCCACTTGAACAACACTTCTTGTGGAAGTGGTCTGCCAGTTGAGGATGACGCTTCCGTTTGTGCTCTTAGTTGTCACACCCGTACCCTCAACAATATTCGCTTCGCTTGAGTTGCTGACAACTGCCAGTTCATGAAGTTCTCCAGGGCCACCATACACAACAACCACTTTCTTGTCACCAAAATCCTTCCATGTGAAGATCTCTGCAGTCGAATATAGAAGTGTGGCTCCTCCAACATCGTAGTCAGTCACATGCCATTTAGAGTCTCTGCCACTCAAAGTAAGACTTCCTCCGAGCTGGGGAACTGAAAGAGTCCCTTGGCTAGTGTTAAGGCTTAGGGTATAGCTTGTTGATGTTTGCTGCTGGAAATCCGTATGACGGACAACATAAAAGTTGGTCACTGTGCCATTTCCGAACAGAGGTGTCACTGTTATGTCTGTGGTACTCGCATAAGTGCCGCTTACTGTTGGTTGGACAGATGCAGTCAGGTATGCTGGGGTGACCTTGATAAAGTTTCCTTGAAGCTTCAATTCACTGTATTTCTCACGGGTCACTTCGCGATTTTCGGAAATGCTAGATCCATAGTCGTAGCTGGTATATCCACCTATCCTCGTCAGTTTCAGGTACAAAGAATCACAATTTCTCAAATTACGAACCGCTATGCCCCAAGTTTCCCCAGTTAGTTCCGCCATCTAGTGAAGTTAGCTTGGATGGAACATGGTTGAGATAGAAAGAGTATACTTACAGATCATATAGAGATTCAGTAGAGCAGCACCGGAGGCAAAATCATTCTTGTAGAAGACTCTTTCGAATTCCTCATTTAGCAGAATAGAACACTGGTCAAATCCCTATATTTGGTAAATTCAGCCTTCTGTTTGAAGTAACGGAATATAGTTGAGTTTTTGGGTTTACACACCAATCCACCCCAGGGATCAAAAGATCCACCTTGAAATTCATTCAAGGAGTAAAATGTCGAAGGACTCTGGACTTCATGAGTTGCGTGAAAATAAGTAGGAAGCGAACCAGAAGGCCAAGTATAAGGGTTGGCGCAATCAAATCCTAATGGATATGAATCATGTCCATAAATATCCACATCACCTTCCGTAGTTCCGTTGACAGTAGTGCCAGGGGCAAATAGTCCTTGTGCATCTAGTAGACTTAGTATAACAATACAAAAGGCAGAGGTAGGCGTCAGTCGCCACAAGACAGCAAACAATTAGGACTCACAAGCATCATTATTAATGAATGGTACGATAATACCAGCATCTCTATACTGCTTCTTCACGTATGCAAAGTATACCGGATCAGGGAAACCAGGAATTGCCTGAGACCCGATTGTATACTCGTTTTCTGGCTGAAGAAGAATGACAGGGCCGCCGTTAGTAATTTGGGCTGCGGCAACTGCTGCACCAATATTTGCTACGTAGTTATCTGTTGCTGCCAAGTAGTCTGGTGCTCTCGTTCGGAGTTGACCTTTGACGCGTTGAAGCCATCTTTCCGTAGTTAGCGATGCTTATTTGAAACCATCTCACTCATTTTAAAAAATAGGGGACCTGTGCTAATAACTATATGACTCCCTTCAGCTTACTCAATTTATTTGAATAGCTAGCTCACTTGAGCAATTCGGCACTACTTGGAGAGGGATTTAAAAAGTTGAAACATTTATAAACTCGTCGACACAGAATTCAAAGGATGAAAACATACCCAGGGAAACCTCCACCACTTGACTCAGCATTGATATAGGGTCCCGGACGGGCAATGAGATAAATTCCAGCCTCCTTGGCAGCAGCAAAGAACGGTTCAAATGCAAAAACCCCACTAGCGTTGTACACGCCTGGTTCACCTATAGCTCTTTGTAAGTATATCTGCATATAGCTTTTTATATCATTTGTAAATTACCTTCTAAGAGAGCCCAGTGTGTATAAAATGAGACCGTGTTAAAACCTAAAGCTTTCACCTTCTGGAATATATCCAGCCACAGGTCTGGAACAGGTAGTCGATATGGATGGAATTCACCACTAAATACCATGATACGCTCGCCGTATACAAGCAACGAATGTTCATCATAAGTGACCTACGTAAAAGTTAGCTCTCTGAGGCATTGTTTATTTTCAAGTTATTTCAATCGCTTACGATGTCTTGCAATCCATCGCTTTCCCGTTCAACCACCATTCGCTTGCCACCAATCGACAGAGCTATGGCTTGCGCAGCTAGTGCGAGTACCGAGAGCTGAGAGAAGAGTTTCATACTTGTGATTAGGTAGGTTCAACTTAGCAGGGTACTCCCAAAAAACTCGCAGACAAGAGGCTTCTTTTAAATTTGGCATTGCAACCGGTTATATATAATAGAGGGATATAATAGCGGGAGATTTTGGTGCGAAGAACCCCTCTCGACGACATGCAGTAGTAATCCAAAATCATGCAGCTCGTCCATCTTCACAACAAGGTTATGAATGCGGAGTAGACGGATCCTAGTAGCTTGCTCAGGTACGAACTCAAGGTACGAACACAAGGTACGACCATAGAGACACCACTGCGGGGAAGAAATTGATCAATATCTCTCCGTTGACAGCTCGGGGTTGTGTTCCGAGATTGAAACTATCTTTTTCCAATTATTATTTGATCAGAGTTGCATAAGTAACGGCATCTCGGGGAAGAGAGGGAGGGGAAGGCAAGGCATCGGACGAGTTGGGGTCATGCGCGCCAATCGTAGTACAGAACCGACTCGCAGGGATCTCGATAATTGTTGGTAAAGCAACAGCGGTTGTATGGTACAAGTACTTTGCACTTTCCTAGCATGGAATTCGGTCCTTTTGACTTTCTTTTATCCCAATTCTAACCTTCAGGTGCATCTCGCTTGAGAAAGAGAAAAGGGAATGCTCGGGTAATTGAGTGTGGAAGGCCCCATGGATCTGATCCTCATCAAGCAATTTTCTATTCTCTCATTCAAAACTCTCCGTCTCTACACATTCAACCTTCAGGCAATCCTTTCTAGGCTCTCCAAAGATATGAAAGACAAGAGACCGGAAGGAAATGCAGAGTCGTTGAATGTTTTGAGTTTCGGAGGCGAGGTATAGCCCTCCAAGAGCTTCGTGTACTTGCGTTCGGAGTCTCTGGACCACTGTATCAGTGAAATGGCTTTGTTACCTTCATCTTCCGGCTTCCATGATACTCGAAGTCGAACTCTCTATAGTATCATACTTCTGCGAGCAGCCATGATACTCCGCTATCAGAATCCTTTAACAATTTCACCATCTAGAATTCCCATATATACGAAAGAATAAAGTGGATATACTCGAGAGCGAGAATTGAGGAACTTGCAAGGACCAGCAATGTCTTTGGACCAACTCATTGCATTTAGTTACATGCTTTGAGAAGTCCAATAGTAGTACATCTCCAACCTAGTCGCTACTTGTAACATAGGTTACACATTTCAAAGTTGACTAGAAAACTTGAAGAACTCTCTTCATTAAAACGCATCTTCGAAATGGTCATATGAACAATGGCTTAAATCCATTTATTCCTATCAAGGGATTATGAACTGTCAAAGGCACAGAGGTAGACATTAATATGCTGCCACATAGTGATCCACAAGAAAATTTTGCCCACACCATATGCATGACTTCGTATTCAAAGTTTTGCACTTGCCTCTTTCTCTCAGTCAATAGAATTATTAACTCCACAGTTCGAGCCCAGAAGGTTTCGAACGCATTCCTGCGTGTCTGTCACTCTTCTTCTACCCGCAGCTGCAAGAAGATACGGAAAAATAGTTCCATTGGTGTGCTCGATGCGAAAAGTTGCGCCTATTGAAAGCCGTTTCGGAGCAATTCTCAAAAGCGGCTCTTTCGGGTGGCTTTATGGCTAAATGCAAGGTGCACGATGCGGGTAGATTGGTTGTATGGCGGCAAATAGTGGCCACTACAAGGAACACGTTTTTATACTACTTGTAGCTTAGCCAAGACAATTCTTCCAGTAGAATTATAGAAGGGGCTCTGTAAGACGTACTCCTCTAAAAAGTTAGGGGATACTCACTCTATTCCCCCAAAAAAAAATGCTATACTCCCCTCAAATTACAGGCCGTACTCCCCCGAAAATACAGTTGGTTTTCGCACAGTTATCTTTTAGAGTGTCGTCGAGTATTCGACAAGAACAGCAGATCTTGAAAATCAAGAGAGGCTCTGCAATATTGAGATGAAAATATGTTTTACTGGAGGATCAAGATGGCGAAGTGTCCAAATTCCACCTCTACCTTAACTAGACAATCCTCATTGCCACGTGACCGATGAAAACCACACTAAAACTTCGCGGTTCTGGGGAGATCACCGTGAGCTCAACTGGCAAGCTGCAAACCGCTGACGCCGACGACCCAACATCACAATGGCCGTCCCAATGCTCCGCAGTTTGCTAATGCCATCCCTCCGCCTGCCCATCCGCCCATCACTCACAACCCTCACCACCCAGACCTCAACACCCTCCCTCCGGAACTTCAGCAGCACACCCTCAGTGCTAGCAACCTACAACCAAGTAGTCAGAGGATGCCGCAAGCCACAAAAAGCACGAAAATCAGTCTCACCACAACTTACCATCGTCAATGCCCCAGCTCTCAAAGGCGTCTGTCTAAAAGTCGGGATCACGAAGCCTAAGAAGCCTAATTCTGCGGAGCGGAAGACTGCAAGAGTGAGGTTGTCGACGGGGAAGGTTATTACGGCTTATATTAGTGGGGAGGGTCATAATGTGCAGCAGCATAGTGTCGTGCTTGTTAGAGGGGGCAGGAGTCAGGATTGTCCTGGTGTAAGATATCATTTGGTGAGGGGGGCTATGGATTTGGTGAGTCTTTTGCGCGTTCTTCGTTGTAGAAGGGAGATTATGACGGTGGATGCAAGTCTTGGGGATAGGGCTAATTGTACGAATTAGGGTGGTGTTGGAAACAGAGTCACCGCGAGATCCAAGTATGGCACGAAGAAACCGAAGAAGGCCAATGTTTAGAGCATGGTGTCAGTGCTGAGGATGAACGAAAGATGATGTTGTCAAGATAGAGGCATTGATGGCGTTGACGGAATATCTTTGAGATCTGCTTTTTCCAATAGCACCAAGGAGAAGTGTACAAAAATAGGGAGTGAGGAACGTTTGTGACAGTGAGAGCCGCCACGCTTGGGTCACTTAAATGGTACAATATCTGGTTCTATTAGATTTGTAAGATACCTGTTGTACCGTTACTGCCTCTAGAAAAGAGGCGGAAAGCTCCATCCAAGTAAAACTATATCTACACCACGCCTTCTTTATTGCGCACATGTTTTACCACACAAAACGCCAGCCCTACCTTACCATGCCAGATAAGTCAAACCCAATTGTGCCCTTTTCAAACTTCTCGTCATCGCAGAAAATCGTACTCATTACTCCTGTTAGGTTTCAAATTCTGATATTTACTTAATCCTGCTGATTCTCATAGCCTTCCGGCTTCTCCATACCATTGATTTCAAAAAATCTAGATGTGCCTATTTCTCATTAGCGACCGTCCAGGTTATACCATATATAATTTAAGACTTACAAGAGTAGCCCTTCCAGTCGAAGTTGTCCTTGGGATTGCAATGGCACTTCAAGTCCAATCTCGTCTTCTCGCCAGTAGGGCAATGTGTGAAAGGAACGTGGTAGTAAGCGATGTCGTTGAAAAAATGGATTTCTTCTTTCTTCAAGAGAAGACTTGCAGCAATTGAGTGAACAGGTGCGTCGCCCCAACGTTCGTAGAAAAATCCTCCATCAGCATCCAGAGCCTCAAAGTAATCTATGTACGCCTTGGATCGAAGCCAGTTAAGGTTGCCAATCTCGAAGTTGGACCACTAGAAAGGTGTCAGTAAATTGCCTTACAGTTTCCCAACTAATTTGACTTACCATGTGGCAATGGTTGTAAGAATCGCCACCATCATCACTAAGGAATCCCATAGAATTGCCTTCAGCAATGTGCTCTGGGTGGGCCTTCATGAACTTCTTTGTGCTGTCCCAGAGGGTGGGGATTGTCTCGACATACTCGTACAGACTCAGCACGAAACTGTACTTCTTTCTGTTGTCGGCCATGAATTTGAAAGTATCGTAGTTGATATCGCAGAAAAGCTCAATGCTTGGCTCAACTCGCCAGTACCATTCATAATTCAGCATCAACTCCTGTCGAAAGAAGAAGCCGGATTCGAACCGACACATGTGACGATAGCTGACAGAGTCTCCATAGATGATCTTCTTCTGGGCCATATCTTCACGGACCTTGCGAGCCTTATCCTGGTCAATGTGCTCCGGGAAGGACCAGTGCTCCTTAGGGATCTCTCCATAGTGAGTTGTCCCAGATACGAGAGAGGTAGTAACTTTCTTGAAAGTAGCATCGAAGGGTTTGTCGTTAAGGAAGACCCAATCATAGTGGAACTTTCTGTTAAATCGATCCTCAACCTGGCGAATAGATCTAGCTATCTCCCAAATATCGGAGTTTCGTGCCAAGGTAACAAATGTTGCGTTCATCCGCTCTCCCGGAGCAGTCTCAGGAGGGAAACTGGCTGGTGCACTGGGTGTTACTGGGGCAGATGCACCGGGAGATGCACCAGTGTCTGGCACTGTCTCGGCCTTAGGTGGCACATCAGAGCCTCCTGGAGCTGACCAAGTTGTCTTTCCGCCATTGAGAATATCATTTGCGCTCGGTAATCGTTGGGAGGATGAAGATGAGATGAAGTAAACGACCGCAAGTCCCTAGAAATTTAATGAGTATTTATTCAATCTAGTGCTCACCGATGGGCAGCACCACTCACAAAGAAGGCGAAGAGAATGTATCTCAAGTATCGGGCGGTTCCTGAGGCCATGGTGGCCAACTTAATGAAGATGTGTGTGAGTGATAGCAGAGGAATAGACACGACACTCGTAAGCCGCTTCAGGTGAAGAGCGGAGCTGACCTGGCACAACGTATGCCCTGGCAGGATCCTTGGTATAAAAGAGTGTTCCTATGAGTATATTAGGATTTGGCGGTGATCCTGATGTGAAGATGAAGTGATGGGATGGAAGAGAGGCCCAGGAAAAGGGACGCGAATTACCAGATCCATCAATATAAGGGGAGGGAGGAATTCGGACAGGCTGCATATGTCGTCCACCCCTGCATTTGCGCTAGCGGGGTTTCCCAGGACAGTGGCCTAACGGCAAGCGACAAGCCCCAGGCGAAAAGAAAAAGAGGCGTACAGTACTACCGTACACACACAGTCGGGAGCTCATTGAGGCTGAAATTCTTGGCAACGAGGTAACTCCCCACTATCCACTATCCAACAACCAAAGGCGACTTTCTCCAACGCAAACCACACGTCAATAATCCCCCCCCCCCCTCCCATGGCCCAGGGGAAGTAATTTCTCTCCTCAGTTTCCTGCTTGCCAGAAAACTCGATAAACAAAACAAATAATTGCAGCGCACCACCTTCTGCGAACATAGCAGAAGCTTCTTCCTCGGCTGTCTTTCTCCTTTTCACACAGCCTTCCAAATTTCCTTCCAATTCACTCGGTTTGTTTCATCCTTCCTGCCAGACGAGAAAGATTGTATCATCACAGCCACTGACGCCCTATCCGCATCCAGTCGCAAACTCCAACCCTACCCTACTCATCTAGTACTATCTATGGGCGCCAAGCAAATCTGACAACTACCTTTCTTGTTCCTGGCTCTTAAAAGATACTAGGCCATGTCGTTCTTTGGATTCGACGCATCCCTCCCAAGGGACCGCGGTCACAATACATCTGCTCCGGGCTTTGCGCAAGCTTCAGATCCTTTCGCGCGTCCATCCCAAGGTGATGATGATGATGATGCGTATGTTGATACTATCCTCTTTTTCATTCATCTGCGGGGAAGGGTGAGGCTGACCTCGACACAGACTCGATTTCGAGGATACATATGATGGTTTAGGTGATCAATTGGACGAGACCAACGATGCATTCAATGATGATACCTTTGGTGCTGATGAGCCTGGTGCTGCTTCAAAGCAGCCTATTGGAAAAGATTTCGATTTCTTCGGTCAGACTGCGAAGGTCTCCAATGCGATCACCGAGGAGCAAATGCGCTTCAATCGCCTGGCACCCGTTGCTAAGAGCACACCAACTACTTCCAGTTTCCGCCGGTCCAAGCCTGCTCGAAGTGGCTATGAGCGTTACAAGGAGCCTGACTATGTACCTGAATTGCAAGCTGATGCAAGTTTGTGGGGCGTTGCGCCAAAACGAGCTGCTGGTCTCCCAGAGTCTCCGGCCGCTCCTGGTACTTCTTCTGGCGGTCGCAAGATGATGAGTTTGGAGGAGGTTGAAGCTGCCATGCGTGCTCAGAAGAAACCAGCTCAATCGCAGGCCCAACCACAAGCTCAACCCCAGCAGCAATACTCTGCGCCTCCCCAGCAGCCGAATGTCCAATATACTCAACCACCTCCCATCCAGCAATACCAGAATTATCCACAACCCAACCAACCCCAATTTCCAGTCCAAGTTAACGCGCCACCGCATGTAGATCCTCGACAAGCTCCCGTCACACAAGCAAGCCAGCAGCCCCAGGTTCTTCAACGACCACAAGCATCTGTAGGCCAACCTTCTGTTCCAACTGGTCCATCCCAGCCAACTCAGATACTACAAAATCCAAACCGCCATCCCTCGGAGCAGCATCGACAAGGTCTACCTGGCCATCAAGGACACCATGAACACCGATCGCATGGGTCACGCCACCAAGTTCCCATTATTACTCACCCTCAACAACTTGCCAATCTCTCTGAAGAGGAACGGGCTGCTTTCCTGGCCGACGATGCAAAGCGAGCCAAGCGAAACCACAAGATATTCTTGCTTTCCAAGGACAATGGACTCATGACTCCTCAAGACAAGAACTTCATTACTCGCATTCAGCTACAACAACTTGTCACTGCCACTGGCAACCCAAATGAGCATGGAACTGATTCTTCCATATCAGAGGATTTCTACTACCAGGTTCACAATCAGATTCGTGGAGGACCTCGTCAACACCCCAACCAACCTTTGAGCAATTTCGCCCAGACTTATTTATTCCAGACTGGAGGACGCCATGGTGGAATGCGACGACAAGTTCGAGGTGGAGACAATCATATGCAGCGAATGGAGCAGCAAGTTCAGCGCGCAGTTGAAGCTGCCAAGAACAAGCCAAAGAATAAGCAGTTGGTCATTGAGGGTAGCTTGGGCAAAATTTCGTTCAGCAATGCCAAGACCCCCAAGCCTTTGCTCAACATGAAGCGCACTGAGATTGGTGGAGATGCCAATCAGCCTAGAAGCGCTCGTACTGCAAGTGAGCGGAAAGTCCAAAAGGCTGACGTTAGCGGCAGCGACAGACGTACTGTCCTTAATGATATTGAGAGTGTTTACACCACATTGATGCAAATGGAAGACCACGACCGTACGATTCCTCCTCCATTGGTTGATGATGTAGACCCTGAGCTTGTTGGACGTCACATGGACTGGCGTGAGAAGGCTCAGAAGCTCAACCAGCAATTGTGGAGACAGCTGAAGGTCCATGAGCCTATTGGAGCAACCACTACTCATCCTTTCATTGCTTTCCTCTCCTTCAGCAAGGGAAAGAAGGCTATCCCACGAGTATTCCGCTACATTGATCTTGAGCAACGCACTACGATTATGACAATGATTGTTGTTCATCTCGACCAACTTGATGTTATTCGCCAAGCGCAGCTCCTATCTGGAGAAACTTTGTTGAATGCTGACATCCGCGAGAAAGTAGAGCTCTTCTCTCTTGTAGTGATGCCAAGTCTATTTGCATATTTCAGCGACGCTGGTTTGGACATCGTCACAGGCGTGCTGGGCCTCATTCTTGCCAGATGCAATGTTGATATAATCGCCCGTACGAGAATTGGAGTCAGCATGTTGACCTTGATTCTCAGCCGTGCTGAGTTGATCAAGCAAGCTGGTGAGGTCAACGAACAAGAGTGGGCACAATGGTAAGCATTCATTCAATCCTCCTAGTAATATCGCTAAGTTTGTACCAGGCTGAGCAAATACAACTCTCTTTTCGACACTCTCGAGCCAACCCTTCCAACCATCTTTCCTGGTACAGTCCATACCGGCGAAGATGTATATGTTTGGCAATTCCTTGCAGCAATTGGAATTGGCGCTAGTCCTGAGCAGCAACAACGACTTGTCATGGCTGTCAAAGACCGTGTCATGGAAACTGTCGGACTTGCCAAGACGCTGCCACCAGCAATGTCCAGCCAGCGCTTAGCCAACGTCAATCTCTTCATGCGTTCTATTGGCCTAGATGTTGAGTTACTTGCATGATCGGTGGATTTTGACGAATTATTTACATCTACAAAGCATTAATTTTCTTTTGAAAAATACAACATTTGAATGACGGATGCGACATACAGGGAGAAAACCTTTGTGGCTGCAGATCACCTGGCGTACAACCTGTGGATTTTGCATCAACACTGCATTGAAAGTTTTGTTTTTGTGTAGCGAACAACATTATTGCATGTCAGTCTTACCAGGCTGAATATCATGACTGGGAGGAACGACTGAATGAATGGAATTGGAAGCCGGATATTTTTAAGGTGGCTACTTGGGAGAGCTTCAGGACCACAGATGAGGTTGCAATTGCACCGTACTGCGGACTTGGTGAAATCTTGATTTTCACTAGCGAGATAGACAGTCGGAGGGAAGGCCAAATAATCAGAAAGAAATTATAAATACGAGCCTGCCAACGACGACTTCAGCCGCACGTGATGTGAATGGAACAATGCGATGACGATATCTACATGGAAGATTGGTAACAGATCAACTGGGTTGCTCTGGTTGACTTGACATCGTCAGTATTAATTTCGAACAAATTACTCAGATTCCCCCAGACCACAAGTCTGATTTACCAATAAAAGTGCCTGCAGTTCAGGTTTGATCAAGGGGCTTCTCGAGATACATGTGCACTGCATGGCGCATTGTCCTATTATTATTTGTCCTACTCAAGATACAAAGGTCTGGGCAGCACTTCTATTGTACTATTTCCCTTAGTCTTTTCTTCGCGGCTCTTTTTCATATTCATTCCTTAAGTCTGTAATACTTATCCTGTGCCTTTCATTCCACCGAGTTTAAAGAAAAGCACGACACATATTTTCCGTTTGTCGTATTTGCTCTCGTCAAGCGCATCAAAAAAATGTCGACCAGAGAATCAGATGAACAAACCTTGGGTCAAGGGTCGCCGCAGAACCCTATAAGACAAAAAACTGGAACTCGTTGGATTTTGGCATCCTTCGCTCAAGAAAACGAGGCATTATACTATGAAGCATTGGGCTATAAGTGATACACAATTAGACAAGACTTCCGCAAGTGGTGTTGTTTCATCAATACGAAATATTATACCAACAAATCCAGACTTAACAGCTCTAATCCTCGCTATTTTCAGCCTCGGTATTCCGTCCTGTTACTAGGCCGCCCTTTACAATGTGGATCAACATTTATCATCACTCGTCGTTTAGGTAGTCGATTTTGATAGCCAGGTGGGTTCGTGTATAAACACAACTCCCATTATTAGACCGCAAATAGTTACGGCTGCTAAACAGATGATTGCACCAGATTCGCTATACTATAATAAGCTAGGATGGAGCCTCTGTCAGCTTCAGCGTTTAACTACAACCCAGCGCAGGTCAGAGAAGCAATTTATGATGAAAAGGCTTGGGCGGCGATTATGGTTATGCCTACTGCTGCAAGCAGCTATGCAGACAGGAGCGGCTCAAAGTAAATTCGACCATTCGCAAATAGGAAAAAAATTCCACTAACCTTAATTTCAGTCGTATACTTAAAAGCACGGGTCGAAACCACACATGCAAAGTACGAATCCCCGTACTAGTGGAATTCCAATCCATGATCACTAGTACATTTGGTTCGACCTAGACAAAACAAGTCAAACAACAAGCATCTTCCAATACAATAATCCTCTCCAACCTCAAAACAGCACCCCAAGCTTAGTACTAAATCCAGCAATAAGCTTCTCAACCTTCAATCTCCGTCACTTCTATCCAGAAACAGCAATGCCAATAAAACAATAGGACTAATCTACCTAATAATAATCCCATTCTTCTCCTTTTCGTTCTACTTGCCAATCCACATAAAATATATCCAACTAGAAAGCCACCCGCCATTAAATTTCTACTAATTAATAATCTACGGTTAAATCGTTACTATCCCACTTATTCTCTAATTAATCTATCTAGCTTTTCAAATTCCGTTTTGGGCACAGCCAGCGGGGCATACGGTTTTTGCTAATGCGACAACGGCACATAGTAGGGATAGCTTTCCGGTTTATTGGATGGTGAATTGAGTTGGTGCGGTTGCTTTGGGATTGGCTTTTGAGGATGTTGCTATGATTTTCAGTCAACCTTATGTTGAACATGTGGATAGTGACTGCTGTAACTAAGCCAAATTGAGACAATTAGGTAATCAAACTCTGTATTTATAGAACTCCGAGAACCTAATGGGCTGAGAAATTCAAGGAAATATATCTTCGACACCTTGGACAACTTTTATTAGTTTTCTTCGTGCCTTTTTTCCTTTCCTTTCCCTCCTCCGTTCAAAAGTCAAACCTCTCCCCTCCAAAAAAAAAACACTTTTAAAAAGAATAATTCATCAATTCCTGGAATTCCACATCTCAAACTTCAAACATATCTAGATATGTACTGTATGGTACTGTACTAAGATGTTCGCAAACTAGTTAGTGGCTTATCTTCTGGGTAATCCCCAGGCATCTCAACATCTTTTAACTCTATAACACTAACACCTGGTTTTTATCGGTGGGGTTATGCACAGCCTTGACATAATATAGTTAATGCTAGTCGTACTATTATTATCTTCGATACACATTTGAGGATTGGTCTTAATTTTGGTGTGCTGCTTGTTTAGCGTGCGGGTAATAGTTTAGTTTTTCCTCGGGTTTGTTGTTAGTTTACGAGGTGCAAGTCCTATACGAACGAAGAGGAAGGGGGCGTAATTTTGTCGGCTGGGAGGGGAGGTATAGGAAGTAGGGTTGTGGGATTGTGTATAAAGGGGAATAAGGATTAGATGTACTTACTTGTTAGATATCACGTAATTAGATTTGTTATCTATTGTACAGATTGTATTTTTAAAGCATAGGAAGGATTAGTGTTATTTACTTTTTACGCTACCCTCCTTCTTACCTAAACCTTACC
>JAJONI010000671.1:0-19959 GCA_022190145.1 Pezicula rhizophila
ATCGTACTTTACTCCGTACAAACAGAAGAGACATTAAAGCAACATTCTTTTGTTGTTCTTGATACCCTACAATGAGTAAGTAGTTGGGTAGGTGCTTAACATCGGATGATACAAACTACAATCAGCGAGTTGAAAGAAGGTTCTCAAAGGTACACCCATGATGAATGATATTCCAGTTCAATTCTCAAACAGCTAGAAACAGATTTTCCGAGAAGCTTTTGTACCTTCTCATCGGTTCTTGTACCATATACTATTTATATCAGAACACAACAGAGCAGTTGCATCGGAAACGGATTAAGAGATTGCCAAGAGAGAACCTGGAACGGACGGATACAACGCCGCCTAGTCGGTTCGGGTGAAATTAACAGCGCGAAGATCACCAGATAGATGGAAAAGATAAGTACTTATTGACATTTCCTGAAATGGCTTATGGAAATTTTATGTAATCTTTACACAATTAATTTTCCGACAATAAGAGGAACAAAGAGGTCTTCAATCCTTAATGCCGCAAAGGCCGAGAGCAATAGGCTACGGAGCGGAGGATTGGGCCGCCTTCGCCCTTTACCCCCGATACCCTTTATACCCCCCCTTTACACCGTTGGAGCCGGGAAGAATTACTCAGCTTGGAGCATGATGTATAAGCCAAAAGTACGATTCAGCCCAAAGGGAGCGAAACACCCGAGGGAACCAATGAACTCAGAAAGCCACCACAGTCTTCGGAGAGTTACAGCAAATCTAATGATAGGTTTCGAATTCACTTTCCTTTCGTAAAATATTAGCCTGTCTTTTGAATGTCACTCGCAGGGCAGGTCAAGTTCGCTAGTCACGGGATTTCGCTAGTGCATTTTCCGTATGCGACAAAGTCCGAATGGACGCAGGTTGCGATCATAACCAATTCTTAGTCTCAAACGCGCTCTTGGGGGAGAAACAGCAACTCAGAGAAAGAATTTCGGACGCGGCCTAATCAATGAAAATGCAATCAATCGCCCCAGCCCCGGTTGCGAACATGGGAAACAGTGTATGTACCTACCCCTCCCATAATTCCCGAACATCCCAGAGTCGGGCATCTCTCGTAATCGCAGGCAAAGGCTCCCAAGAGGCAAAGCTGACTCAGTCGCGCAGGAGATGAGTGCGGACCAAGGTACAAACTCCCTCCAGTGTTCCCTTCGTATAATAGGAAGAGCTCGATGCGCGCCCCATTGACATTTTGTCGATTGCGGGAATTGGGATGGGAAGTTGAAATGCTGACATGAGCCTCGCTCCTTCTCTAGACTTAAGAGCGCAGCTGGCAGCAGTCATCTCTCCGCCGCAGCAGCAACAGCAGCAGCATAATCAAGGAGGCGCTCATCCGCATGGAGGATATAGCGACATTCAAGCATCGAACAGTGCATCACCACACGACCACCAGAATATCGACCCTGCAATTGGCGGCGGTCCCGGAAGCGGCGGAGGTATGATGAATAGTGTGACGAGCGGCGACGATGATGGGATGGGAGGTGGAAAGGGCGGGAAGCGCGAGTTGTCGCAGTCGAAACGTGCTGCGCAAAACCGTGCTGCTCAGGTATGTTGAAACGTCGATATGTATTTTGATGCGTTTATGTTTTCTCGAGGTCGTTGGCCCGCTCGCGCAAAAAAAGTTTCGATGGTGTCGGTCTTGCTTTGTCAATTCTCATGTCATCCACGCTTACATAACTGACAATGAAATCCCCAACAGCGAGCCTTTCGACAACGCAAAGAAGGGTATATCAAGAAACTTGAGGAGCAGGTGCGAGAGCTGCACGCGCTGGAAGAAAACTTCAAAGCCGTTCAGGGCGAGAATTATTCCTTGCGCGAGTATATCATCCACCTACAATCACGACTTATCGAGTCGAACCACGATTTTCCCCAACCTCCTCCAAACGTTAACCTTACACATCCACAACAAGCTCGTCCGCACGATACTATTATCCAAGACCCTCGTGGCTCTGTAGCAGCACCACCGATGGATGCGCACCAGGCGTCAGCTGCTCGTTCTGCTCGTGAAATCGCTGCCAATGTTCTACAACAAAAACGTTACAAGGACAACACGGTAGAGGATGTTGATGAGGAAATTGGCCGTCAGCTTCGAGCTGATGGCTTACCTACTTCGATGTCAATGTAGTATACACTGCTTAGTCGCAGCTTTTCTTTGCTCTGGTCGGATTGTCATTCTTTCAGAAAATGGAAATTGCCAACTAGGTAATGTGTGCGAGGCCTCACGGTCGAAAAGGGTTGTTGGGTTGTGTTAATTTGGAGTTGGTCCTCATATACAAGGCTGGTGTGGTATGGCGTTAATGATGCATTTGATTGCAACTGTTATTTGCAAGCGGCTTGCAATCTGCTACTGGTAATCCCGGCGTTAATATGTATTGGTCCTCTTACTCCTATGGGTACAGTAAGAGAATGAATGCAGCGATCAGGCTTTTACAGAGTATTAGCTTTTGAGAGAAATAACTATATCATCTCATTATAGAATATTTCTGATCCCTTTTACTCCGTTGCAACCCACCGTATTCATTACACGAACCTGCCATTCAACTCGAGTTCTCGAGAATTGATTTGAAGATCTTAGCCTAGCCCATACCACAACCACAAAACTTTCAGAATATCTATTTGACAACTAGGTCTAAATTCTTGAAGAAGAGGTTGGGGAAAATCCAAATACGACTCATGCTTATGAGTACGCGTTCCCCAAATCATGTTCCTGAAAATTGTATTAGTATAGCATAAGAAATGCTTAGTAATGAGTTGATTTACCTTGATATAATCCGCACCCTTCTCCAAATACTCCTCCCTGGTAACAGCAGCCGACTTCCACGCATCACTAGTAGACCACTTAGCAGCGCCCTTCCACGCATCCAGAATAGGATCTTTCGCTCTCCTAACATTCACTGTCGATCCGGCAGGTAAGCTTCCTCTCAAACCTTCCTTCAACCGTTCGTCGAAGTTTTTGAAGAGACTATTACCACCGTTCAAAAATATATCCTTCAAGAAGTCTTCTTGCTTGCCGATGCCATTTGTTCGTTGTGTGAGTATATCCGCAGCAATGTCCAAGATGCCTGCTTCATCCAGCCCAGCAATGGAAGGCTGGAAGATAACTTCAGGCACGCGGATTCGTTCGACGTTCAAATGTACTTGGTGGGCTTCGGATTGGGATGAGGGATCAAAGGGTCTGGGACCTCGGAGGAATGCGTGGATGAGTGATTTGGTCCAGTCCGTTTGCGCATCAAGCGTGTGCTGATCTGTAAACTCCGGGTCATATTTCAGGAGATCAGCTTCAAGTGTCTTAAGGCTTGCTCCGAGGTCTTCCTCTTCTTCGTCATCACTACCCTCTCCTGTGGCTATTTGGCGATAGACACCCCAATCATCATCGTTAGCTCCAAAGTTGTCATCGTCCCCTCCACGGCGTCTCTTTTTCGTTGGGTTATCTGAAGCTAGGTTTGCAATGCTTTTCATTCTCATCTGGCTGGCAAGCGACTTTCGATTTCCGAGGTCGGCCTTCAAACGTTCTCGATCCTTCATCTTCTGAATCATGGCTGCTCGAGCAGCTCTCCTTTCCGCAACCCAGCCTTCGAGGTCGTTATCTCGTCGTTCATCATCAAGCCTTTGTTCCTCGGCGAGTCTTGCTCTTTCTTGTTCCTTTTCGGCTTTTGCACGTTTTCGGGCATCATAACCGGCTTTCATAAGCCGCTGCTGACGCTTCTGTTTGATACCAGCTTCGTCTAGTTGCTCATCAGGAACTTCCAAGAGCCCGAAGTCTGGTTCCTCTGCAACTTCCTCTTCCTCTGGTCCACCTAGATCCTTATTTCGTGCTTTGCGGATTGCTTTATCAAGATCCTTGATAATCCTCTCCAGAGCAGCTTCATCTTTGAGATCCTCACCGTCCAGTAACCGTTTAACTTCCTTCTTGCTCTCCGTGGCAAGTTTCCCTTGTAGATCACGATAGTAGTCAAGCTCTTGCTCTTTTCGCATAAGCTTTTCGAGCCTCATCTTGGCCGCTTGCTCTTGCAGCCGTCTTCCACTCTCCTTGCGCTTTTCGGCTTGCCGAGCTAATTCTTCTTCGCTCTTCTGTACTACAATTTCTTCAGTGTATGGGTATTGAATAACATGGTCCCTGTCCTCAAGTCCAGCCCAATCTAGATAGCCTGCCATCTCTTCACTATAGTTCTCCGAAAGATAGCAGTGCTCCCGCACCATATAATCAGCCTGAGATGTATTGAGCTTCCCTGGGAAAGTAGGATATTTTAACTTGATGAGTTTCAGTAAGTATTCTGCACACTGAGACCCGCCCCAGTTCAACCTTGTAGCTTGTGTTAACAAGGGCTTTGAATTCAAGACAGGTATAAGATGTGTTGAGCTATTCGATGAGGACACCACAAGTCCAGTTTTCCCATTGTTGTAGTTGTAGGAAAATAGTGAATCGATTCCATAAGCTAGAGATGGTGCACCGTAGCATTCGAAGATAATCTCTGTCATGGCTAGAGTAAATACTTAGCATCAAATACCTATGTATTTAGAAAGAAGACTCACATTTCCTAGAATACGCTAGGTTGGCTACGGCCTCTGTCATAACTATGGGCATGTCTATGCGCCCATTGGAACCGTCAATTCCCATCTTGATGAATATATAGTCCAATATGGACTCCATGACATCCCAGTTGCTGACAATTCCACTACCTGCCTCGAATGCATTCCTCATATGCCCGCGAGCTGTCGTGTCTGCGTACACATCATCGCCCACGAAAGAATAAGTCTTGTTATATTTCCGCTCTCGATACTTGGACATAATCGGCGTAACACTGAGTCTTGGGGCCTTGTCGAAAGACCATCCAGCTCTGGTCGCCGAGGAGCCTATTGGATGAGATATCAGCACCAGGTTGCATATAAAGCATCGTGGCTCAAGGGAAGAAATACCATTGTCAATCACTATGGCTGCTCCTCCAGAACTGCAAGCTTGTTTGTAACCATCAGAGTCAGGTTTAGGGGAGCGCTCATAATGAGTTTCTTTCACTGTGAATAACTTCCGCGGTGCAAGGGTCTCTTGCGCTGGAGCTTGCGCGGATGGGGTTTCGATAGCTGAGGGAGCCATTGTTGTGGTCGCAGTTGTAGTGCTGCTTGGTACAGGTTATCTCATGACGAGAAAAATTCGCTATGTCTCATTCAAGCTTGAGGAATTGGATGGCGCTTAAGGTTAAGGATACTGTAGCCGTTTTGCTTATAAGATGTCATGATCCTGGCCGCAACCATCGTCGATAGATATATTCTGACAAGGCTACAACACGAGGCTGACATTAAGTATGCATATATTTCCACAAAGATCTACGGAAAGTATGTGGGTAGAAAGGCAAGTATTGTGGTCTATGTGCTTCTTCTGGGAGTTCAATATCATAATTCATTGGTTCATAGACTTTTTACAAGTCATTACAGTTCTCAAACCCTCCAACGCCCCAACGACTTCCTTCCTTTCTGATTCTCGTACCATATATTTAAGACGGTTCTTTAAGACCTCCCGTTGCTAATGCATGTTAATGGGCTTTCCTTATTGAAGCCAATACATATTTTCTTACCTTCCAGATGGAATAAAACATTGGACTGGTAGTTCTTGAACATCGAGGCAACGAGTTCTACATTCATGTTGTTGATATTGACCTCCTGTAGACACTTTTAGCGCGACTCCAGAAACGTTGCGAGCCAAAAAAAAATTGAGGCTTGAAGTAATTTACCTGCAGGCTCTTGTTCAAGACCATAATGGCTTCATTCAGCTTCTCCTGTTCATAATGAGCACTGGTATGAGGGCAGATTGGGAAAGTGCATACCACATTGGTGATGATTCGGGTAAGAAGCAAGTTTTGCTGATGCTCATGAGGACTTTCCTAAAGTATACTGTTAGAAGCCATCAAAATTCCAAAGTGCAGAGCATGGCAATACATACCATCTTGTCTTTGAGAGTTTGTTGACCTTATGATCGCGCTGCTGGACGGGATTGCGACGAATTGGGCGACAAAAGGCGGTGAAAAGCGGCAGCCCAAAATAGCAGACGTTCAATATAGCAGTGCTGCGAAACCCTTCAGCTCGTTCGCAACCATAGACGCGGACGTTGAAAAGGCCAATCAAGAACTCGAAACTTTGGGAAGTACTCAGTCACAGATTACAAATCCTGCTGGATCGGCAATCTCTACTGTGTCTACAGATCGGTCGGACAAGTCACAACCATCAACAGCGTCCAAGTCGACCAGACTCACAAACTCCCCAAGTCACCATGCCACCACCACCGCAGAAAGAAGACGATGGATCCCACCTCAGGCTCCTGGAGGAGCTTGATATCCATTCTGTTGCAAAGCCTTTCCGAAACCCACATTGGAAACACAACCAGCGCCGCAACAAGAATATCAAACAGATCCTGAGTGACGTATCTCGAAAGGAAGCTTCGACGATGGCAACGCAGGAGAACAGCGGTGCTGCCACCCCTCTCGTAGAAGATACTGTCAGTTCGACTGATGGAGAGAGTACACCGGCACCTTCTGCGGGAAACGCCTTACTACAACCGAATCTCGCGCAAGCATCCAGGAGCTTGTCAAAAATGGTCCTGGAGAAGAATACTAAGTCTAGTGGGCTGCTCCCAATGGCACCAACTGCTACATATACGAATATCGCGGCGGGTCCTTCACTGACACACCAAAAGCGCTATTGCGACATCACAGGCCTACCAACAACATACAGAGATCCTAAGACGGGTCTGAGATACTATAACGCGGAGATTTATGCGGTTGTCAAGTCACTAGGTCCAGGTGTTGCAGAGCAGTATTTAGAGGCGCGTGGAGCGCACACCATTCTGAAGTGAGGGGAAGGACCTGTCCGTACTTTATTAAATCACATCACCATGACCACATTCTTGATCAAACGTAAGTCTGGTCTCCTTCCTGATAGTATGGCCACCTCAAGCTCGTCCATTATCCACTTGCGTTTACCAACTGAAAGTTTTCCCTCCATAGGATATTGCTTTCAGTCCTCACATTGATGTATTATCCTGCAAAGCGAGTTGACACGCCACATTTGAAAAATCCCGAAAGCAGGCCTCTCCTCCAGGTTCAAGAAGGCCAAAGCTCCAATAAACCCAAGGATCTATGTGCGGCAGAAGAACGGATATTGATTGAAACACTACGTTGGAGATTTATCAATTATTATGTTTGACCAACAAAGTCAAGCCCATTCTACCCACCAGTCACCTTTCGATGAGTGGCTCAAGAAGACGCTCCGGCTTAATCGCGATCCTTCTACCTCTTGAAGAGGCACAAGAGCATTATTATCTGCCTAAGATGACGGGGTACCGAGAACATATAGAAAATGAGACTCAGTTACCAGAACAATGATGCTCTGATCGTCGCGGCAATGCGGAACGAGATGTGACTAATAAAAGAATAAAGACTGTGCTAGTAAGTAGTCTTATACAAACGTGAATAGAGAAGCAAATCTCGATTTCAGGAAGTGGAGGTCTCCACCAAGTCAGCTCTTTTTGAGTTGTCCAAAGATGAGTTTCTTTGATGAGTTGTTGAAGAAATATGAACGAAAAAGTGCGAACAAGTTCAAGCTTTGTTCCCTGCAGGACTAGGACGCTAGGGAGATCATCGCGTGTCCCTAGCCGAGCGCGTGTTTTAGAGGAGTTCGTTGAGCTGGAAGCCACTTATCATCCACGTCTACAAGCCATCTTTCCACAAGAAATCCTCAGAGACCTCTTTTTCCTTGCGCAGCTATTTGTCTCCTGCATTGACGCCCTTCAAGATGCCTACAATGTGGCTTTCAGATTCCCAGAGTAAGCCTCCTCCCGACCTATTCCCGCCAACAATTTCAAGAGCTATAGCAGGACATCTTGCGCCAAGCACGATTAGCTCAGAAAACTATGAGAAATAGAAGAAATTTGCTAACGTTCGTTCTCTGCAGAGGTGGGCGTAGCGTTCTGTTCAGGTGGTGTGTATGAACTGGCCCTATGGGCTTCGGCGCATAGCTCAACGCTGATGCGCTTTCACTAGGTGGATTCTTCTTGATCGGAGGAGTTATCCTATTTTTTGATAGAGCCATGTACATATTGCACACCAGAACCCTTCTCGAGTTGTATATATACTAACATCTATATTTCCAGGCTCGCAATGGGGAATGTACGCCACCCTCCCAACGTTCTATACCATTAGCCCAACAAACTAACATCCGGTCACAGATTCTCTTCCTCATTGGCCTCACAATCATAATCGGACCCCAGAAAACAGCAATGTTCTTCGCGCGCCGTCAGAAATGGAGAGGCACCGGTTCTTTCTTCTTTGGTCTCCTCCTTATCCTCCTGCGCTGGCCCCTCGTTGGTTTCTTTGTCGAGTTATACGGAATCTTTATCTTGTTCGGCGATTTCTTGGGTACGATTGCGGGCTTTGCTAGGAATGCGCCCGTAGTAGGGCCATACATTGGAGTGGCTGTCGATAGGAGTGGGATTGGCAGACGCAATCAGGAGCTGCCTGTTTGATCGCGCCTGGATAAAGGAATTCAATGGGCTTACGCAGGAACTAAAGGATAGAGCTGCTGAGGGTCTTACTACGAAGAGATGACATTCTGGGCTTATTTGGAGTATACTGTACAAATTTGGTCCTCCGTGCAAGAGCCGCATAGGTCGGCGTTGCAAGGAGTTGTATTATACATAGACGGTACAAGAATGGCGAAGCCGAGCACTTGCTCCGGAGGTGCTTCTGCCCGTATTTAATGACAGCCTTTGGATTCTTTCCTTTGGGCATTGTCTGCTTCTTTGGTATCCATATCTACATGGTCTTGATCCGAAGAGATGCTGATGGAATTGATTGGACGACTGTATGAGATTAATTGCGTGGATTTGATGCAGAGCATTGCTCTGAAATCTTATGTACAACTGTAATTGCGGAACTGCGAAATTGCTACGATCGATACCAAACCCAAAACGGAAACGCCATAGCCAAGCAAATCTACATAACAACACAGCAAGAGTTCTGTTTCTTCGCCTGCGCTATGTGGATGTTAGTATTATCTCAAAACTCCGGAAACCCCAGAAAACTTACTGTAGAACATCTTGCTCTGGGCACTCAACCCATCACTCTTAGCAACCAAGTCATCAATCTTCTCTCCTCTTTGTAGTACACTCTCAATTGTCTTGTGCAAAACAATCTTCGTCTCATCCAGCTCCTTCTGGATCTTCATGATACTGTCCGCTTGGTGTGGATCCTGGTACTTAACGATATAATCCTTCAGTTCTGGGAATTCAAGTGTAGGGTTCGAGTTGGCCCATGTAGAGCGTGGATGCTTAGCCAGGAACTCGTCGACTACTTTGGAGAGCAGTTGGTGGGCTACTAACGCGGGGTATTGGTGGTCGGAGATGATGATACCACAGACGCCCTCAGTGCGTCCATATGCATGGACTGTGTTTTCTGATGTATTCTCAGCTCACTGATCTCTGCCCGTTGAGAGAGTACTCACCTCCTTCCTCTACATCCTGCCTTTGTCCTGGTTTCGTTCGCTCTGCCACTGTCCTACTGAATACGGTCATGAATTCCCCATAGCTACATTAAGGTATCAGCCATATATTCTGCGAGAAGAGAATCAGGTCTGGCACACTTGTTACGAGTGAATCGAGAGTATGCGCTCAACTCTTTCTCGGCCACAAGCTCGTGTGAAGGCTTGGACTCGTTCTTGATTATCTAGATAGCGGTCAGCCGCGGCGATTCCAACAACAGCATTAGATAGAGTTCATACCCCAATGTAAAGGATCTTCATCTTTGCGGTCTTGTTTTTGGACTATAGTTTGTTTGTAGGTTTTGGAGGGGAATGTGCGGAGAAGGCGCTTTGTCTATCAGTTAGATGTTTGAAACCAAATGTTGCATGGAACAGTGATGCTGATAGCTCACGTGAAAGTAATGTAGAACGCCACTACTGAGGCGGACAACAGAAAACCGGGGGGGAGTCACATCCCTGCTTCAATATATCTCCAATAGTATTTCCACCGGTGCCTGTTCCTACGTAACTTGTACTCTGCTGCCTCTCCCTAATACACGGTCACATCTCCCTGATTTTACGAAAAAAACAAAACAAAAAACAAAACAAAAAAAAAAGAGTGTGTGTATGTGAGAGAAGGCTGTGTACAGCTCCTACGGTTCTATTTTCTCGAAATTTAAGAGCCTAAAAGAACGTCATGTCTCCATCAGCGCTAGACTCCGCCGAAGCACAATGGCAAGCTCAACTAGCTGCTATGAGAGCTGCCATAGCGGACCTCAAATTACCCCCAAAATCTGAAAATGGGGGGACTTCATCATATGGTGCTGAGATTGGCTTCGATGAGGACGATGAATTCACATCCAGCAATAGTGGTGGCGATGTGTGGGATTTCATCAGTGATAGTGAAGGGGATCTATACAGCAGCGATCAAGACGACGATTCTAAGCCTGATTCATCGAATGCAAACGCAGGCTATGGGCCAGCGTGGCTCAAGAACAAATGTATTGGCTTCGCTGCAAGGAAGCAAGGCTTAGCGGGAGAGGATCTTCAGGAGCAGATTATGGCTCTTCTGGTATCTGATAGTGTCGAAGAAGAGCTTCAATCAACACTTACTGATATCATTGGATTCGATGATTTGGACTTTGTCATTGAACTTATTTCACATCGTAAAGAGCTCACTGCTCCTCCGTTTTCCACACACAAGGATGAAGGACTCGTTGGCAAACCTGGCAAACTTCAGACGAAGAGAGAACGCGAAGAAGCTCTACGACAGAGAGACTATGAGCATAAGAATGCTGTACTCGGCCCCAGTCTTAACAGAGATGGACCTCAGTATCCTCACGTGTACAAAGCACACTCGGCAGGCAATACTCTGGATTCTAGAGGCAAGAAATATGCCGTTCCTGTAGGTACAGAGAGAATCGAGCATGAGAAGTACGAAGAGTACGCTATTCCTGCTTCGAAAGTTGGAACACTTGGCGTGGGAAGGAAATTGGTCGATATTAAGGATATGGATGGCCTTTGCAGAAGAACATTCAAGGGTTATAAGTCTCTTAACCGTATGCAGAGTCTGGTATATCCAGTAGCGTACCAAAGCAGCGAGAATATGCTGATATGTGCCCCAACTGGTGCTGGTAAGACAGATGCCGCTATGCTTACAATTTTACATGCAATCGGCCAGAATATCCAACCGAACCCAGCGGAACAACCCGAAGCGTCTGATTTTGTCGTTGCATTCGAGGATTTCAAAATTGTCTATGTCGCTCCTATGAAAGCTCTGGCTGCTGAAATTACGGAGAAGCTAGGCAACCGACTTGCATGGCTTGGAATACAGGCACGAGAACTGACTGGCGATATGCACCTTACAAAGAAGGAAATTGTTCAAACTCAGATCATCGTGACCACACCTGAGAAGTGGGATGTAGTTACCAGAAAGGGCACTGGTGATACAGAGCTGGTTCAAAAGGTACGACTGCTTATCATCGACGAAGTTCACATGCTCCATGATGATCGAGGGGCAGTACTTGAAAGCTTGGTGGCACGTACAGAGAGACAGGTTGAGAGCACACAATCCTTGATTCGGATCGTTGGGCTATCAGCTACCCTTCCAAACTACATCGATGTTGCCGATTTCCTCAAGGTCAATAGAATGGCCGGACTCTTTTATTTCGATGCTTCCTTCAGACCAGTCCCTTTGGAACAACATTTCATAGGCGTCAAAGGCAAAGCTGGGACTAAGACGTCTCGCGACAATATTGATCAAACAGCATTCGAGAAGGTCAAACTTATGTTAGAGCAAGACAAGCAGATTATGGTCTTTGTGCATTCGAGAAAGGACACCTTCAATACTGCCAAGATGCTTTACGAGAAGGCTGTTGACGATCTCTGTGTGAACCTTTTTGACCCTACAAGTCATCCACAGTACGAACAAGCTGTGAAAGACATGCAGAAGTCCCGAGGAAAGGAGCTACGTGAGTTGCTGCAAAAAGGTATTGGAATTCATCACGCCGGTATGGCTAGATCCGATCGAAACCTTATGGAAAAGCTGTTTGGAAATGGAGTTCTGAAAGTACTCTGTTGTACAGCTACTCTCGCTTGGGGTGTCAACTTACCCGCTGCTGCTGTCATCATTAAAGGCACCCAAGTTTATAGTGCTCAAGACGGTAAATTCATTGATCTCGGGATCTTGGACGTTCTACAAATTTTCGGTCGTGCTGGAAGACCTCAATTCCAGGATACTGGAATAGGCATGATTTGCACTACTCATGATAGGCTAGCTCATTACCTGCAAGCAGTTACTGCACAAGTTCCCATCGAGTCTCGGTTCTCAAAGCATCTAGTGGATAACTTGAATGCAGAAATCGGCCTTGGTACAGTAACTTCAATTCCAGAAGCTGTAGCATGGCTAGGATACTCTTACTTATTCGTGCGGATGCAACGGAACCCACTGACATATGGAATCGACTGGGCTGAGGCCCGAGATGACCCAACACTGGTTCAGCGCCGGCGACAGCTCGTTATTCAAGCTGCTAGGACTCTTCAGCAAAATCAGATGATTATCTTCAATGAGACAACAGAAGAACTTCGCAGTAAAGATGTTGGCCGGATTGCCAGCCAGTTCTACATCCTCCACACGAGTGTTGAGATCTTCAATGCAATGATGCAGCCACAAGCGACAGAAGCTGACGTTCTGAAGATGATTGCGATGAGTGGAGAGTTTGACAATATTCAATCTCGGGATACTGAGTCTAAAGAGCTTGAAAAATTAAGAAATGAATCCGTTCCCTGCCAAGTAGGGGAAGGAAATGATTCTCCCCAAGCTAAAACCAATATCTTGCTGCAATCTTACATCTCTCGGGCATACTTGGAAGACTTTGCCCTAACGAATGACTCCAATTATATTTCACAGCAAGCTGCAAGGATTTGCCGAGCACTCTTCATGATTGCTTTGAATAGACGATGGGGCCATCAGTGCCTGGTACTTCTATCTCTCTGCAAGTCTATTGAGAAGAGAATTTGGGCATTTCAACATCCCCTACACCAGTTTGATTTGCCTAAGCCTATACTTAACCAATTGGATTCCAAAGACTCATTGACTATAGAGACATTGAGAGATATGGAGCCTGCTGAAATCGGAAGTCTTGTCCACAACCACGGAGCTGGAAAGACGATAGCAAAGATTCTCGACAACTTCCCCACCATCAGCATTGAGTCTGAGATTGCGCCGCTCAACAGGGATGTTTTAAGAATCAAGCTGTATCTTACTCCAGATTTCCGCTGGAATGATCGCCACAATGGAACCTCGGAGAGCTACTGGATCTGGGTAGAAAATTCAGAGACCTCTGAGATATACCATCATGAACTATTCATTTTGAATCGTAGGAAGCTTTACGATGATCACGAGCTTAACTTCACGATCCCACTGTCGGACCCTTTACCAACTCAGATATATGTAAGAGCCATATCTGATAGATGGCTTGGAGCAGAAACAGTGCATCCTATCTCTTTCCAACACTTAATCAGACCAGACACCGAGAGTGTCTATACGGACCTCTTGAATCTCCAACCACTTTCCATTACAGCACTCAAGAATCCAGCATTGGAAGAGATATATGGACAGAGATTCCAATATTTCAATCCCATGCAAACACAAATATTCCACACGTTGTATCATACAAATGCCAATGTTCTGCTGGGTTCTCCGACTGGATCAGGCAAGACTATTGCCTGTGAGTTGGCAATGTGGTGGGCTTTTCGTGAGAAGCCTGGGTCGAAGGTGGTCTATATCGCGCCCATGAAAGCACTAGTCCGCGAGCGAGTCAAGGATTGGGGAGTACGTCTCACCCGTCAAATGGGACTGAAGCTGGTTGAGCTTACTGGTGATAACACTCCTGACACTCGGACAATTAGAGATGCAGACATCATCATCACAACGCCTGAGAAATGGGATGGTATCTCTCGTAGCTGGCAGACGAGAGGATATGTCAGACAAGTCAGTTTAGTTATCATAGACGAAATCCACTTGTTGGGTGGCGACAGAGGTCCCATCCTCGAAATTATTGTGTCGCGTATGAATTACATCGCAGCCCAATCTAAAAATCCCGTTAGGTTGATGGGTATGTCAACGGCTTGTGCGAATGCTATGGACTTAGGAAACTGGCTTGGAGTCAAGGAGGGACTTTTCAACTTCCGTCATTCAGTCAGACCTGTTCCTCTCGAAATTTTCATTGATGGATTCCCCGAAGTTCGTGGCTTCTGTCCTTTGATGCAGTCAATGAATCGACCTACATTCCTGGCAATCAAGACGCACAGCCCGGATAAACCCGTCATCGTCTTCGTGGCCTCTCGTAGACAGACTCGATTGACAGCCAAGGACTTGATTAACTTCTGTGGTATGGAAGATAATCCACGTCGCTTCGTCAAGATGAGTGAAGATGACCTTCAAACAAACCTTGCTCGTGTTAAGGATGACGCTTTGAAGGAAGCACTGAGTTTTGGTATTGGTTTGCATCACGCTGGTCTTGTCGAGTCTGACCGCAGTCTGTCTGAGGAGTTGTTTGCCAATAACAAAATCCAAATTCTTGTGGCGACAAGTACTCTTGCGTGGGGTGTAAACCTTCCAGCACATCTTGTAGTTGTCAAGGGAACCCAGTTTTTTGATGCCAAGCTCGAAGGTTATAAAGATATGGATCTGACGGATGTGCTGCAAATGCTTGGCCGAGCTGGCCGTCCTCAGTTCGACAATTCTGGTATTGCCCGCATCTTCACCCAGGATTCGAAGAAAGCGTTCTACAAACACTTCCTTCATACAGGATTTCCTGTTGAATCGTCTCTCCACAATGTTCTCGACAACCATTTAGGCGCCGAAGTTTCCGCCGAGACGATAACCACCAAACAAGATGCATTGGATTATCTAACATGGACATTTTTCTTCCGTCGTCTCCACAAGAATCCGTCTTACTACGGCCTCGAAATTTCAGCTGAAGAGCACAACACTATAGCTGCGCAACAAATGGCGAATGATTATATGATATCTATAGTCGACAAGTCCCTAGGCGAACTAGCCGAGTCCAAATGTCTTGAGCTCTATCCCAATGGCAATGTAGATTCTACCCCGCTGGGCAAGATCATGAGTTACTACTACCTTTCTCACCGCACAATCCGGCATCTCGTTAAAAATGCGACCCCAAATGCAGCTTTTAGTGATGTCCTAGCTTGGATGTCGAGCGCGACCGAGTACGATGAGCTTCCAGTCCGTCACAATGAAGAGCTTATCAACGCCGCTATGTCAGAAAATCTTCCCATACCTGCATCTTCTTTCGATAATTTACCCATGTGGGACCCACATGTGAAGGCTTTCCTTTTACTCCAAGCACACATGTCACGCATTGACTTGCCCATCTCCGATTACGTTGGTGATCAAACCAGTGTTCTTGATCAAGCCATCCGTATAATTCAAGCCAGCATAGACGTGCTTACCGAGATGGGTTATTTATCAAGTGTACTACAGATGATAACTTTACTTCAATGCATCAAGTGTGCTCGCTGGCCGAGCGACTACCCTCTATCCATCCTACCAGGCATCAATACAGAATTTGCAGCATACGAGAAACAAAAAGTGCAGCTGCCAAAGCAGTTGCAAGATCTTTCCTCCATGGACGAGCCCAGCTACCAACGTTTGATCAAGGATCTGCATCTCTCCGGCACCCAGCTAGCACGGTTCCAGAAAGCAGCACTCATACTTCCAAATCTAAAACTTGCAGTTCAGAATGTCACTGCATTATCGCTCACTGTCACTCTGAACCGTCTGAACCCGCTCACCGATCGGGACGCACGCATCTATGCTCCACGCTTTCCTAAATCACAGAGTGAAGGCTGGTTTGTTATATTATGTAAGGAAGATAGTGATGAGATTGTGGCTATCAAACGTGTTAGCTGGAGTGCTGGCGTTGGAAATGCGAATGGCAAGGGCAGTGGCAATACTAGCAATATGGGGAATGGAAGTCGGCCTACTGCAAGAGCTGTCATCAAGTTACCAGATGTGTCAGAGCTCGGGAATGGAAGGAAGCTGGATGTTTTGGTTGCTAGTGATGGCTACGTTGGGATGCTATATAGGATCAAGGGTGTGGAAATTCCTGATGTGCCACGTGTGGATCCTGGCAACGATGACGGTGGAAAGGGAAAGGGAAAGGAGGCTGAGAAAGAGGCTACTGAATGATATTGGTGATGAATCCCTATGGCCATTATAGATACTACATAGAATTATAACCTATGAAACACTGAAAAAGCAGTTTTCTCAGGTTTGGTTCCATAGGAGTAACTCAATTGCAAAAGGGGGGTAAATGCTTCAAATTCTAGTATAGTGTTCTTATTGATGTGCACTCGTTTGTCCGATATTGTGATACTTGTTCCTGTTGTTTAAAAACTCGGGATCTTAGGCTTATACCTTTCTCAAATGAGATCTTTTAATGTATACACCGCCAAGGGAATTGGGCGAGATTTGCATAAAAATGGATTTTAGAACAGGAAATATAAGTGGCAATGATACACTTGCTTCTTCTGTCTTTGAAGCACTTCAAATCGCCTGCAAGCAAACACGTCTCAGACGAGGCAAACGCGCTCGAATAATAAGATCAACAGGCACCGGTTTTCTTTGACAAAAATGATTACGGTTATTGATTTGCTGCTTAGGGTCTGTACCCAAAGAAGACGACAGAGAAAGAGACCCCAAGACGCTAGTGGCAAGCTCTCGAGCCAGGCGGACTCAGCGACTCAATAGCAAGACCATTTTAAGATCCGTCCCAGGCTTCTGGGAAATACTAAGGTATGTATCTACTGATCTGTGTGGAGAAGCAATCAAAAAGTACCTTCGTAGCATAAACTCGATAAATCACTTGACTGGTTGCCGCCTCAAACATAGAAAATGGAAGCACTTCTCACGTCAGGATGTCAGGGTCCATCCGATCATCTGATGGCTTTGCTCACCTCATGGATCTGCCTCCTAAAAATATAATAAGATCTTTTATGAAATACGGCCCTTTGACACCGAGAACTAAGAATTCGTATAGAACGAGAGCACACATTTTTTTTTTGGTGCAACTAGAAGAAAATATGAAAATGTACAACGTGGCACATTAAAATGTTCCGGGAGGGACAAAGGGGGAGTTGTTTGGATTTGGTTAGGTTAGGTTGGACGAAGTTGATAAGGAAATGTCGTGCAGTTATATCCCCATATATTTTCTTCTTCCATGAGGATGACAGGAGGAGAAGATCAGATGAGCCAACGGCCAAACCCCATATTTTTCTTTATCTTTCAACAAGGATAAATTATAGTAAGATTTGTCTCCGACAAGACCCATGTACGTCATCATCATTATCATGAATCTGCTCCTCGACTCGAGTCTCATTTAAATGAAAACCGGAGCTCGATTCCTACCTACCGTGTAATACGATAATCGGGCGCGAGCGGCGTGTGCGCGTTTAAAAGGAACCTAGCTAGGTCGCCGATATTATAGAACCCAAGTGTAGATCATATAAACAAAAAAGAAAGAGGTCCGAGTAATATCAAACTAAATGCTTCTTCCTCCTTTTGTTTCTCTCTCTCTCTCTTCTTTTTCATTCTTATTCTCTTTTCTTCTCAACTTTACTGCCTAGGTCCTCATCACACCGAATAAATCTAGGGTTTCGAACTTGATACGAAAATCGCATCGCGCCGAGGCACAGCACAGCCCAGGAGTGCGAGTTGAAAGGTCAGATGAGACATTTTGGTTTGGGGGAACTACGTACTCCAGAACCAGTACTGGACTTTAAAGCAGAGAGACTTAAGAGAGAGCGAGAGGAAGAGAGGAAGGAAAGAGTCTGTCGGAGTCAGACAGAACATGAACTTCGACCAGTAAGAGGCTAGTGATCTGCGCCAATACCATTTCATACGACCGCATTAAAGGGAATCAAGGCAGGGCAAGTCAAAGCAAAAGCAGGCACCATCTACAAGCGCGAAATCCGGAGTATTGAGGGACCATTGCGTCGGGGCTAGAGAGAAAATAGCTGGCCGGAGTTCGCATCCTTGTTCTCTCCTCCAATACTGTTTCCCCTTTCCTTCTCTACTCTCTCTTCATTTCCTTTACCTGTGGTGTTTGGGTTCGGAGGAGAAAAGATTAGAGTAGAGAAGAGAGAAGAGGCGCAGAAGTGAAGATGGGAGGAAGTTTGGAAGCTAAAATTGTGGTTTTGGGATCGCAAGGTGTTGGGAAGACGAGGTGAGTTTGCGTGCGGGGTGTGCCTTGATGCGGTGAAGGGAACTGGAAAGGACAGGCTCTTTTCTTTTTGGTTAACTACGTTGCTGATTTCGGGTTTTCGATTATTGTAGTTTGGTGCATCGGTATGTGAAGAATCAGTTCTCTCCAGCCAGCACTACGAGTACGGTCGGCGCAAGCTTTCTCACGAAACGGGTGGTGGATGATGATAGCGACACGACTGTTAGACTGCAGATTTGGGACACAGCAGGCCAGGAACGTTTCCGGTATATATCTTCTCATCCTCTATTCGATACCCCTCTTTACCAAGACGCACCTAACTCGTAATTCTACACTACAGCTCCATATCGCGACTCTATTACCGCGGAGCAAACGCCTGCATCCTCTGCTACAGCATAACAGACCTCTCCTCCTTCGAAGAAATGGGCATCTGGCTCACTGAACTCCGACGTAATCTCCCTTCCGAAATAATCCTGCACGTAGTTGGCACGAAAGCCGATATCGTTACTCAAAATCCTGGGTTGCGTCAGGTTCCCTTCGAGCGGTGTATCGCATACGTAGCAGATAATCTAGCACCCGGACAATCGTCGACGCCGCCTCCGACTGCAACGCCCTTGGGTTTTGAACGGCAGCAATCGTCTTCTCTGAGTACGGCAGCTGCAGCTGGAAGCAGTGGTGGGTATATGAGTACGGGCTTCGATGGAGCTAGATCGCCGAGTTCAAAAAGAAGTAGTGGATTCTGGGGGCAGGATGTAGGTTGGGATTGCTGTCATGAAGTCTCCGCTGAGTCTGGAGAGGGTGTTGAGGAAGTATTTAGGGTCATAACGAGGAAATTAGTAGAGCAGAATCGGAAGATGACTGAAGCGATAACGAGCGCTACTGGCACACCAGGTCTCACAACGGGTCTTAGAGAACAGGATGGATACTTCGACGGTGCGAATCCGAGGGGTAGTTTTAGGGTTGGGCGGGATAGGAGGAGTTGGTTGGGGTTTCCGCCAGGCGTTTTTGTCGATGCTCCTCAGGATAGGGATGTAGAGAATGGGCATGCCGGGAATGGGATTGTGCATGGTGGGAAGAAGAGGAGTGGGAGGTGTTGTTAAATGGTTGGTTGGATATTGGATGGATATGAGGATGGATGGGTATAACGCGAGCATGTCTGGATGATGATTTGCATACATGTTTGTGTTTTTTGTTGGATACCCTGGTTCAATGGCGTTGGATGGATCTGTCTACCTTTCTCTGGACAGCTTGTGCATATTTGGACGTTTTGCGCGCGATATATGGCTGCTGGGTTTCTTTCGCCATTGCATCCTGTTAGGCGTTGCATCATTAGGGCCTTTGGTTTGGGTGTGCAATCTGCATCGTATCTTGCATATGGAATGGGGTTTCTCGATCGCTGCTCATCATTTGGCATAATGGATAATGATTTCTTACTGTTTCAATGATGAATTCTTGCATTTACTTTTTCACGTTCTGCAATTATTGTGCTGTGCTGCTAGCAGCTACTGCATATGTTTAGGTTAATCTATCTTCTCTGTTTATATGCTCGAAGGGCTAGTAGTTTCTCAGTCCCTGCGGGATCTCAATGTAAATGCGAAATACTATTCTAAAAAAAAGACTACATTATAGGGCATACATCCAGAGGAGAGTCCTCCATATAAGGAGACTCTTTACTATCCTTTAGCGAACT
>JAJONI010000672.1:0-19948 GCA_022190145.1 Pezicula rhizophila
AAACAATGTTTATACCTAATTTATATAGTTACATATATATAGTAACAAGTCAACATAAGACCCTTACGCGCCTTAGGTCAGATGTTAAATTGATATCATCATGGTTAACAACTCTGTGATAGATGGAGAGTAAAATAGACCACCAGTCACATGATAAAGAATATGAAGGGTTACCTATTAAACACGTGGTAGAGGTTACACTGGGCAAGGTGTAGGAAAGGAAAGCATACCATTGCATGATCACGTTTTGATGGGAGGATAGTGCATGGTCAATTACCAATAGGTGGTGTGGAATTAATATATCCTCATAGCATCTCCGGCTAGTCACGGGTAAATGCGGTCAGAATGGATCGATCTCCACACTATTTACCCGTAGGTACCTCATGCAATAATAAAAATGTAATATTGGGCTGGAACGTATATATATATTTTCCCACCATATGACCATCCATCTCAGGTACAGTACCCCGCATACAAGTGCCCCGCGATCGATGCACCCCCAGGTACCCATGGTCACATCCGCAGTTTAGATTAAGTTGGATAGCGTAGAAACCATGCGAGAGACGCTGCACGTCGTGAGCCTCCAAAGAGCCATATCATCCTCGGTAGGTGACGCTCCGGGTTTCACGGCCCGTATTTCCTACCAAGCGACACGCCACGATCCTTTTTCTTTCTCGTATCCAAATTGCTTAGGCTAGTGTCTGAATCTTCATCAGATATCATAGGGCCTGGAGCCAAGTTTCTCCATCGCCATGCCAATCTCAGTTCGGGCCTTCTCTTTTACAGTGTCCAGTTGACATACGATGTGGAGCCCAGCCTTGATTATCGTTGTATTGAAGTACTCTGCACTTTGCAACTTATCCACCAAGGAAAGTTCGTCGTCTCATTTCAGCCTCCCTGATTATTTCTGCCGAGAGTTGAAGACTCGGCGCAAGGTGTGCGTACCGTTCAATCTCGAGCACAACATCGTTGATGATCGCATCAACAGTATCAACATGAGGGACAAGCGAGGAGATAATGCTGGACAGAGAGGGTGACATCGTGGCGCCCATGAGAAGAAGGGTTTGTGATACAATTGAGAGAGCGCCTTGCCAGAGGTAGGGCATATGACCGGCGTGGCTAAGCGATTATGTCAGTAAGAGGTAACTGGAGGTAAGTTCCGTGACTTACTGAGCCGTAATGTGCTCTAATTGCCGGATTGAAGCTTCTAAGCATTTACGACAGTTCTCCCTCACCGATGGATCGAGTGCCGCCTGCTCATTATCGAGCACAGCCAAGATGTAAGGTCTAAAAATGATTGTTCGGCAAGCAAAATACCGAAGACGGAGAACTGTTTGGACTGGATCGGTGAGGAGTGCTCTGCCGAATGGGAATTGCAGGGGTAGAGGTAAACTTTCATACCACTGTGAAAGCTGAAAGTCTAGTTCTGCCACGACTGGTTCGAGACTGGCAGTCGATGCCATGGAGTCTTTTGAATAGATAAGTTGACTCACACGATTGAGCAAACGCCGAAGGGCAATCTCGGCCAAAAAATACCACAGCTCATCACGCCAGACGCCTTCTTCGTTTTCTTGCTCAAAGCCTCCTGGAAGTCCAACAAGCTCCTCAAACTGCACAATGCCTGAGTGTGGAAGATCTAGTTCTGCCAGGAGATCGCTCTCAAAGAGAAGTGCGTTCCAATATACTCGCTCACTCAGCTCTCTCTCAGCTGGGGGAACTCTGCCTGGTGCACTGAGAAGGAGTTGAAGTTTGGTGCTCGTGCTGCTAAGTAGTGTCCATGCTTCGAGCGGCCTTACAAGGTAAAATAGATAAGCAGAGGCAAGAACTGTGCACTGTGCGGATAAAACAGAGCTACGGGTTATCAGACTTGGGAGCAGGGCCCATGCTGCTGCAAAATAAGGCAATCCGGGAGGTTCTTGAGGGCTTGCGAGTCTTGAGATGCTCCCACTACAGCTAGCCTGACCCAATGCGAGTACCAGCAGCACAACACAGCTCTCTGGTCCCTCACGGAAACCATTGGACAGTGCTTGCCGGTAGTAGTTTTGCCAATTAAATGGGTTGACGCATGCATACCAGACATTCACATTGGAGAAAAATGCCTCAACGTACGTATCAATGTTCGTAAGATCTAACGAAGGTGTCTTTTCTAGGGCCAGGGGCTCTCGGGACATCTCGAGTTGAAGTAAAATCTGTGGATCGTATGGTCTTGATACCAGGTCTCGGATCAAAGGCCATTGCAGCAGATGTAAAGCAGCATTCGTGTGAATCTTCGGCATGGTTGAGATGTTTGTCGTGTTGGCCCACGTACCAAGTCCAGGGCCTGGAATCATGGAGACGAAATTCCCATTTGATTGCTGCAGCATCACATCATCGTTACTGATTGTAGTCGCACCATTGACCGAAGGAGACCCGGTAGAAAGTGCCAGGCCAGATGTTTGGCCAACTAGGCTCGACTGTAGAAGACCTTCAATGCGAGCCAGATGCTCTAGAATGAGCTTATCGCCAGCATCGAGCTTGATTCCAGGTTCCCGGTAGATACATTCAGCTCCTAACTCTGTACATAGCTTACACTTTGGCTTGGATCCATCACAACGTGATTTGCGAGACCGGCAAATTTCGCACTGTTGCCCAAAGTTAGTATGCGCGAGCCTTCTTGGCTAATTGAGGCTGCTCACGGCTATTGTGGCTCGTCGCCTCGGGTAGTCAAGGCCAGCATCAGTACTTCGCCGTTTCAATGGATTAATTCCATCGTCGCTCGCGCTTTGTCTGTTCTGTGTGCCATTGGGCATGGATTCCCTGTCTCCAGACGACTGCGACAGATTTCGGGCCTTTTGTGCAGAGTCCAGAATGCCATCGCGAGAGAAACTTGCAGTTCGACGACCATTTGGCGTCTTTAGAGATGGAGAGTGTAGGGCCCCATTTCCGTTGGTGACGAGACTGAGATGCGGAGAGGTAAGGTCGATGGAAAACTTATCTCTCGACATTGAGAATGTCCTGCCTCCTGCCGACGCAGAGGTTGGGGAGTCTTCTGGTGAGGATATTGACATTGTAGTTAGCTGTGGGTGATACCGAAGATCGTATTCATCGGTTCTTGGCAGTAGGGTAAACGGATAAGCAGCAGCAGCAGCAGCAGACAGAGAGCGAGTGAGGCACAGCATCAATACAGCTGGTGTATGCAGATAATTCAACAGAGTGTCCTTCTGTGTGTGATGGTGTCGGGTTGATATGGGAGATGTGCTGCTGCGGATACTGGAAATCAAATCTATTTTCGAGAAATATAAATTAATTACGTGCCGGAGCACGACTTATGGGGTGCAGCGAGATTTCCGTTCCCACGAGCTGCTACCAGGATGGTGATATCAGAAGATCAAGGGGTGCAAGTCGAGAATGTCAAAATTTCCATGAATCCTGCACCTCGAACCCTGTCCAACCGATGCAGGTTCAGTTAGTGATTATGCTTTGCAAATCTGGGGACCTGGGGTTCGGTTGATAACGGCCGAAAGGAAGAGTTCTGGAAGTGAAGAAGAGTACGGCCAGGAACCAGCATTGAGAGGAAGATGCAACTACTGTGCTGGTGTGGATGACGTTAAAGAAAGATAGGTTGGCTGGTGATGATGAGGTGTGGGAGGTAGGGGGTAGTAGTGGGAGGAGTAGCAACAGCAGCAGCAGCAGCAGCAGGAGAAGGAATAGGCAGCATGGTCAGGGCCAGGGGAAGAAAGGGAAGAGAGAGGTGAGAAACATGAGATGATGAGCTGAACCAGATGAGACCGAGACCATTTGTTGTAGAGTGTTCTGTCTTGGTCTGCCTTGGTGGTTGCCTTGGTTCTGTGTGATGTTGTGGTGTCTTCCTGACGGAGGAAAGTCGAATCAAGAGTGGCGGATGATGTGCGGACCATCGCAATCCGGATTACCTTCTGAGGGCTGACCAGGATCTGTATGGATTTGCTTCACGACGTGCAGATGTAGTAGTAGTTACCGAACGGGGAAAGGTTGATCCTGCCCTGTCCTGCCCTGTCCTCTCCTGTCTCGCTTGCACGGTGCTGTGCCTGACCCTGCTGCTGCTCCACCATATACGACCTAAACCTTTTCATTTTTTGAAGCAATTCAGAGGATCTGGAGATTTTGCGGAGAACACGCTATTCCTGCAACCACTTCACCCTAGCATTCGGTATTCAGCCGGTACCACCATAAGCTTCTTTTTGGAGATCAACCTTAATTGTCAAGAGGGGCACGTTGCACTCTGACTTTTTCTGTCTCCTGATCTTTCTTTGGGTTTGCCAAGCCTTATTTCGTACTGTACCTCTCCGCGATAGCCAGAGCATAGCATGTACTCCGCAAAATGACAGAGTATCGTTCGGCGTCTCGAGATCTCCGGCCCAAGCATGTCGTCAGTGCAGCTATGCGATATTGAGACGGCTTGGTGCAACTTAGAGTATACAATTTGCAGTGCCGAACGTGTTTCTGCGGAGGCAACGGTAGATCTTTTTTCTGCCTCCTACTCAGGTTAGGCCTTGGTTCCAGAGGTGCTTGCGGTAGTTGATGATGATCGTAATAGAGAGAGTTTTTTTTCTTCATGTTGTCCAATCCTATCCGTTACGCACTCTGCAGACTACTCGTTTCATCCTGACAATAATTTCATCACGCAGGTTGCTCGTCTCTCCTCCTTCACCTAACCCAACTCCATCCTCCCGAGTGTACCTCCAAACCTAGTATCAAACCTTTCCCGTCCGAGTCCTTCTGCCAATCCACACATTGTCCATGCGACGAATGTCGAAGACGAGATACCGAATTAGGAAATTCTTATCATCTTATCAGAAAGCTGCCGTCTCCCAGGGGGATGTCTGGGATGCTTTCCATGAACGGGTTCACTATGTTGTATCTAGTAGCGTCGAATGTGTCGCTATCCTCTCGCAAAATTCATATCGGAACATTACATCGATGCGAGGTCACCATGAGACAGGCCGAGCATTCGGCACTTTCAATGGTAAATGGGATATCCATGAAATATCTTCGTCATCGGAATCTGGATTCAAGATTAGACAACAGTGCTGAGCTGAAGAGTTTTTTACTCTTCATTGAAGGATGTACTCACTAATTCCGTCAATATTAGCATTGCCCAGACGTCCCCCATATCGTATAGCTCTAGGCTACTACATATCTCAAAAGGTGATGTACAACAGGAGGGATGACCAGCGTTATATCCGAGATATTCAAGGACGTACCTCGTTTCCAATCGTGTTTCCTAGTAGATCTTGCCGCCATGAGGTGCTTTTTCAGGTTGATCTAATTGCAACCTCGATAGTAATGCAATTTCTTATGTTATCTTCTGGTTCGTCCTTCCCGCCGTACTTTTTGGGCATGTCCCCATGGTGCAAAAGTGTAGCTGTTGTCAGTTCAATGTGCTCACACTGCAGTGAGACAAACTATTGAACCGTCGAAACTGTTTATTTAACAAAGTTAGTTACTATATCTGTACTACAATTCTCTGTCCTTGCACATTGGCCATTGCAATGGAACTCTGGATACTTATGCAAAACTTGTTTATTCACCACTCTTATCCAACGAGCACGATACTTGAGAACAGATATTCGCATCATGGTAAGATCTCCACTGCTTCTCGTTGTATTGCCGAATTGCTGAACACCACCTTTTTTATATTAAAAAAATACTCCTATTGTCTTCTTCTGCCAGGCGAGGCAATGCACAAGCGTGCTCCATCAGAGCTGATGACAAGCAATGCGTAGAGCCTCAATCGACACTTGTTTATGAGGTGAAATCGAGTACAGATAACATAGTGGCGTTCCGATGAGAAATATGCCGAATTCCGGGGTTAAGTATTGGGGAAGAACAACCCCGAATGTTGCGTCTAACCCCCAACATTTCGCTTCCGGAGTTGCACAACCGATGTCAGAACATGGCACGAGGTCGACTAGGCACGGGACTCCTCGAAAATAAAAACAATACTTATATTGCTATGGTGAGAATCCACTATGGCCGTGTTGCAATTAAGCATCAATCAAAACCGAAATCATGTCGACAAATCTCCAAGGCAAAGTTATCGCATTGACTGGTGGAGCATCGGGGTTGGGCCTCGAAGGAGCAAAATTGATGGCCGCTCGTGGTGCTATAATGTCAATTGCAGATGTCCAAGAATTACCATTGCTGCAAGTTGTAAAGGATATTGAAGCTGCCGGTGGAACTATAATGGCGACGGTAGTCAACGTCCGCGATCGCAAGCAAGTGGAGTCTTGGATTGCTAAGACCGTCGAGAAATTCGGCAAGCTGGATGGAGCAGTTAATCTGGCCGGTGTCATTGGAAAACAGATTGGCATCGCCAATATTGAGGACATCGAAGACGACGACTGGGATTTCGTGCTCGGCGTGAACCTCGGGGGTGTTCTCAATTGTATGCGCTCTGAAATCAAGAACATGAACGATTATGGAAGTATTGTGAACGCGAGCAGTGTTGCAGGAGTTATGGGAATGCCCAAAAATGGGGCGTATGTCGCGAGCAAACACGCCGTTATAGGATTAACCAGGGCGAGTGCTAAAGAGCTAGGGCCGAGGGGAATCAGGGTTAATGCTATAGCACCGTGAGTTACTCTTTATGCTGTGTTTTTATTTTGCTCTTAGATTCACTGGAATGCTACTAACTATTTCCATGAAGGGGTCCAATTGATACGCCGATGAATAATAAGGCGAAGGAGACTGCAACAGCTACTCCTAGCTCTCTGATTCCGCTAGGAAGAGAAGGGCGGGCTTCTGAGGTTTCAGAACTGCTGTGTTGGTTACTCTGCGATGGGAGCTCTTATATGTCAGGCACTGTGCAATCAATTGATGGCGGTTGGGCTTGCTATTAGTTTTCTCTATGCCACCAATCTCATTGGTCTTTTCCCATCGACAAAACCGCTAACTTGGTCTCGTGCAACAAGTGCTTAGAGCAGCCATCACTTACTAGTTGCTTTACCTGCTCTGTATGAAATGACATCTCGCTTTCGTTGTCTGCTCCATATTTGAGATTACCTGACAAAATCCTTCGTGGAGAAAAAGCATAGACTTAATGAACATCTCTGCTGTGATCAGGTTATAGGATCCTTGCCAATATTCACTCTTTATTATGCAAGTATGCATACCCGGATACCTTTATCCTGCGTCGAGTAATACAAGCATATCTGTATGCAAGTCTTTGGGTACTTCCCCGCCATTATAGTGGGGAATAGTAACGAGGATTTGGTTTCTGGGGATTATGTACTGGAGAGTGGGTAGGATTGTGGGCATAGTTTGGAGTTGTTGTTTAAGCGTGTGTGATTGTGTTTAAGGATATTTCACGCCTTCATCGAGTCTTCCTCTTTCTTCTATCTTCCTCGACTTCTATTTCCCCATATCTATCATTTTTAATTCTTCATAATTAAGATAAACCTTCACCGAAACTTTTGCTAGAAGCACGAAAGGAAGAGAGTAACAAACACAATGAAAACGGCAGACCTCGATCTAGATACTGCCTCAGGTCCTCAAAGTGAAGATATTATCGTTGAGCATGAAGATCGAGTTGAGGGTACTCGTACACCACATACGATACCGATAGCTACTCCTGTGAAGTTACACCATGATGTTGTGGCACCGGAAGCTGTGGGCGGTTTATACGCAGATATGCCTAGGGGTTATTATTATAGTAGGGGGTTTATCGGGACGCTAGTTGTAAGTACTTCCTTATCCTACCCCCTTATTTTTCAATTTCTCTTCGTTCTGTGCAGGAACGTGTTTAATGCTAATTTGGCTGGATAGGCAACATGTCTCGCTCAGATCAGTGGATATCTAGGCTGGGTTTTGCCAGCTAATACCCTCAGTCTTATAAACATTTCTCTTGGTGGGCCCGGTGGGAGTCCGAATATTACTTGGGTTGCTCTTAGTTGGACGTTGGGGTTTACGATTGGGTTGGCGCTTGTGGGACGGTTGAGTGATAGTGAGTTGTGCATCCCCTTCCACTACCTTTCTAGGGTGATACGTGGGGGAGTAAGAAGAATAATGGGCTGATTGGTGTAGTCTTTGGGAGACGTTGGTTTTTTATCGGCTCTTCTATCATGGCGTTGATGGGTAATATTATTGGTGCTTCGGCACAAAGTGTTAATCAGCTTATTGCGACGAATTGCTTGAATGGCCTTGCGGCTGCTGGTCAGGTATGCCCTAAAAAAAATTCCTTACTCAACATTTTAATTGGTTTCTGAAATAGTCAGATAGACTAACTGATATGGGTCGGTACAAATAGCTTTCCTTCAACGTAATAATCGGCGAACTTGTTCCGAACAAACAACGTGGTCCGTTTAACGCCTTTGTCCTTTCTACTTCTATACCATTTGCTGTCTTCGGCCCACCGGTCGCGAGGGCCTTTTATGAAAATACTGAGTTGCAATGGCGTTGGAGTTACATTCTGGGTTGTATCATCAATTGTCTTGCTGCGGCTATGTATTACATTTGTTATTATCCACCAAGTTATCTTCAGCTTCATGTTGGAGGGAGGTCAAAAAGAAGCCAATTAATTGGTCTGGACTGGATGGGCATTGCTCTCTTTGCAGCCGGTCTTTCGTTATTCTTGATTGGGCTTAATTGGTAAACAGAACTGCCCCTTAATCCCACTTTTTTTTTCTTTCTCAGTTGAACAGCTGAAGCTAATGGGTAGAACAGGGGTGGCCAAGCATACCCATGGTCTTCCGTACAAGTCCTCTGCACCCTCCTCATCGGAATCGCAACACTCGTAGCCTTCTGCTTCTGGGAAGCCTTCTCAGGTCATGAATACCCCCTCATACCTATGCGCCTCTTCTTGAATCTCAAATACGACGCCATCGTAGCGTGCGCTTCCATAGGCAGCATGGTCTACTATAGCATGACAGTAATCTGGCCTACGTTAATAGGTGCTTTATTTACAACCGACGTCCAGGAAATCGGCTGGTTATCATGCGCTGTTGGAGGCGGTTTACTATTCGGACAAATACTAGGTGGCATCGGTCTAAGAGTCCTACCCAGGATGAAGATCCAAATGACTATCGCGGCAGTTATCATGGTAGCATTCGTTGCAAGTCTAGCCACAACAACACAATACACACAAACTCGGACCGTCATATTCCTACTGATCGGAAGCGCAGCAGCAGGTTATATCGAGAATCTAACCCTTAGTTCTATGGCGCTTGTTTGGGAACCCGAAGATATCGGGTTAGTAGCTGGAGCAATGGGTAGTGTACGAACAGCAAGCGCCAGTATAAGCACTAGTCTCTACGTCTCAGTCCTCTCCAACCAACTCACAAAATACCTCCCCAGATACGTCATACCAGCCGCTACAAACGCAGGTCTTCCTACTTCCTCACTCACTGATTTATTCGCTGGGATTACGGCTGGTAGTTTTGCTGGTGTTGAGGGGATTACTCCGGCTATTGAGGAGGTTGTTGGGAAGGCCGTTAAGGATGCTTATTCTATGAGTTTTAGGACTGTTTTTTTGTGTACTTTACCTTTTGGGGCTATTATTTTGGTTGCTGCGTTGGCTAGTCCGAATGTGGAGGATTATTTGACGGATGATGTTGCGAGGAGGTTACAGGAGCAGGAACGCGTGGGGAGGGGTGTGGCGGGTGAGAAGGACATTGGAGGAGGAGTAGGTTGAATATTTGTTGGAGGGCGGACCGTGGGATGAGGATGTGATTGCGTTTTGGTAGTACTGTTGCTAGAATAATAGATACCTGGAGAGGCGGTTTCTGCGCATCAGTTTGCTGTTAGTAGGTTTACTGTGCGTAGTTCAGAAAGAGAACGTAAACAAAAGGTGGATCTCTTGCCATTTAAATACAGGTGCCGATTGTTATACTGGCATACAGTACTGAGTATTTATCATCTATCTTATGTGAAGGGTGCTCGCTTAACTTACTGGCTTGTTCTAGAGTGTCCCCACAAATGCACCGCTTGCAAGGGCAAAATAGAGAGATTATATTTACAAGTTCAAAGCCATAGTGAATGTATGAATTACTTTTGCTTGTTGACCTGTGCGCCCTCAGTGTCTTCTTCTGCTACGAAGTCGAGTCTGTACACTCCACTCGCTTGACTATTTTCGACTTCGCACCACACATAACAATACACCAAGCGGTTTATATTTGCAAAGACAAACAACATTAGCTGTGCAGATTTTGGTATTGGAATCTCTGCTAATTTGTATTGTGTTTACTTTGCACAAGCCTCACATTCTAGCATTTAGTTGGTGGGCGTGTTAGGAAGACCGGTTTGAAAGCTAATGAACAAGTTGATTCCCAGAGCAGCGAACTTCCGATTTAAGTGAGAAAACCTGTAAATTAACTTAGGGTGTGATTGCTCTTCTTTTTTCAGTCTTAACTAGACCCTGGTCCCGGTGAATTTTCGGTTCTCTATCTACACCAAGGATAAGTTCTGCAAACACTATAAGTTTCTATTCGAACTTCTTCATCTCTTGATCAACAACAGCATCCATCATCCGCCATTACCAATCAACAACAACACCAACAACAATCCCCAGTATTGCGCATTGCGCATAGATTCTCTTTTGATCTTCAACGGTTTCTTCAGAGAAGCCTTTTGAGATTTGGCGCATCATCAACGTTGAGATCCATGCTCAACTTTGGAACTATCAACATCATCTGCAATTGTCACCAACCCACAACCAACTTCCTCAGAACTGCTTAATCAGAACTTCGAAGCTAACTGTGTGCATCAACCGCTACATACCAGTACAATCAGAATGTCTGCAGAAATTGTTTCATCACAATGGACCGTCGTCAAACCACAACGCAGATGCCCCTTACCAACTGACAACATGTATCTAGAAGCTCGGATAGCCATCACAGATGATTTCGATTCCGATACAGACAATGAGGAGAAACCCAAACTCACCTACTTCCACAAATTCCCCGAGCTTCCCAAGGAACTTCGAGACAAGATTTGGAAGGCAGCGCTCCCGGGTCCACGATGCATCGAAGTCCGCACCAGACACTACAGTCCAGCACGAATTGACGAAAACCCCGACGTGATCACCGGACTCGCAGAAAGCCTAGGCGCACCATTCTACGGCATTCGCTCATTCAAGTACACAGCCATGGAAAAGGCACCAGCCATGTTCTTCGTTAACAAGGAAGCACGATGTAATATCACCAAGTACTACAGTCCCTACAAGGGCTCCAGCCTCCACAAGAACGGCAACATTGTCTCAACCCCCGCCGTCTACGCCGATTTCAACATCGACATCCTTTCCTTTGAGAGACATACGCACATCGATATCCCAACCTTCCTCGAGCAGTTTCCTGTGCGGAATACCCTGAAGCACGTAGCGTTCAACTATGGAATTACCAGGGGTCTCAATCCAGCTTTTGCAAATCTACGCACCTCGAACATCTTCGTTCTCGTTCCAGGTCTGGAAAGTATCGGGATCAATTTCGAGACTTATGCGCCGTTCGGGATGAAACAGCAAGTTGTTGGGTTTGTTGAAGCTCGATCGCCTGCTGGAGTGGCATTGGTTAGGAATCCAGTAACTTCTGTCGTGGACCAAGTCAGAAAGAGCTACATGGAAGCTGTTCAGAATAGGTTTGTTATTGAGCAGGATAGTGAGCTTGGTGTGAGTAGGACGGTTGGGGGTTCACTTGGTTTGGAGAATGAGCGGGTGAGGGTTTATGATGGCCTTTTCGTTTATGATGAGGATGTTACGCCGGGGACGGAGGGGGAGTGGGGGTTCTCTTGGACTAACTCGATTTATCATCCTGATGGAACGTTGCAGGATTAGAGACGTTGATCGGAGGGTTGGATTGGATGGTTGGATTTGATAGTTTTAGGATTAGTAGAGGATTTGGTGGACCTGAGATTGGGAAGTTTGGCATATGACACCGGGATTGGATGATGGCGTTGGTTTGGTTTGCCTTTTTCTTAATTTGCGATGCTTTTACATCTGCTTTTGACTTCTTTGTGTGATTTGCTGTGTGAGAGATTTCGGATGTTCAGTTATTTCTGATGTAGCAGCCAAGAATTCCTGGTGAGGTTTTTGGAAGTTTAGCTACTTCACCAAGTCTGGCATTGCCTAAACAAAGGCTTGCTCCTATAATGGTGCGTCGTAGATCATATACCCAACTTCATATACATAACCCTTGGAGAAACAGTATAGGAGTCGAGTGCTACTCATATTTACTTTAGCAATTTTAAATCTCTAAAATACCTTATATGGCAGTGTATTCAGTCAGAAGAAATGCTACTGAGCAAGCGACGGGTATTAATTGATCAATATCTTGCCGCAGAACTCTCGATTTCGAGAGCAAATTGTTTCTTTAGATTTTACACTGCGTAAAGAAAGTACAAATAAGTATAGATCTCGTATGATTGTCAGCGGTGAAGAACTTTATAATTATTTGCACGAAGTAAACTCAAGCAGCCAAAAGCTTCTCAACCCTCTTCTCCAAAGTGCGTTCAAACTCCGCAACCCCACCTTCAAGAACCTTCATCACTCCCCCCTTTAAAAGATATACATTTCTCCTCCTCAACTCCTCAAACTCATCATCCTCCTCCTCATCCTCGCTTCCTCCTTCCTCGTCCTTCTCGCCTTCTACAACTCGTCTAATCATAAATCGATCGTGACTAACAACCAATACAGCTCCATTCCACCCACTCAATGCATCGGCCAGAGCGGTTATGGTGTAGAAATCAAGATGCGTGGTGATTTCATCGAGAACTAGCAATTGGGGCTCTTTCCAGAGCAGTGTTGCGAGTGCTAAGCGTACTAGTTGACCTCCGGATAATTTTGAAAGAGGGACGTCCGAGGCCGTGCGGCCGGGAAGACCTAGGGAACCAAGGAGCCCGCGGATCTCCCCTTCGTCAAGGGCGCCTTCCACATCTTTTGTTACGAGAGCTAAGGCGGTGAGTTCGGGCTCAGCATGGCCGAGGACCTGCAAGTCTTCGACAGCGTGTTGAGAATAGTAGCCCATTCTTAATCGGGGATGACGAGTGACAATTCCTTTCGTGGGTTTGGCCGCATCGGTTATAAGCTTTATGAGTGTTGATTTACCGCAACCATTTAGACCAACAATGCCGACACGATCGCCTGTATGAATGGTGAGATTGATATCTTGGAGCACCATTGGAGCCGGAATCTTTGACTTTTTTGGCGCTGGATAAGTGAACGTCACTTTCTCAAGAGAGATTAATGGGCCTGGGAAGCGTAAGTCGGGTGCTGGTGGTAGAAGTACTGAGACTCCCTTCTCGTCCTCGGGAATCTCAATGTCTGCTCTAGCGGAGAAGTGGAATCCCACACGATCTCGACTTAATTTGAATCTTCCACCAGTCGCAGATTTCTCCATGCCCATACGGTTGTCGAGTTTCTTCTGACGAGATTTGGCTTGCCGGAGCTTATTCTCATCGCCTGCTATTTTTCCTTGCTTGATGTTCTGAGCTATAGTTTGCTGTATGTGAGCCTTTTGTTTTTCTTGGGCATCTTTCATTTTGCCAAGGTATAGCTTCTTTTCTCGAATTGAGGAGTCATACGATGTTAAGTCGCCGCGAAAGTATGTGAGGATTTGGTCGCGGAGTATCATAAGTTCTTGACATACCGTATTAATGAAGTCACGGTCGTGAGATACTAGAATCACAGTCGGCGGGTTAGGTCCCATCTCACGAAGGCTAAGCAGATACTTCTGCAACCAGATAATACCGAGAAGATCGAGGAAGTTGGTGGGCTCATCGAGGATGAGAATATCTGTTCGCTGGAGCAGAACACTTGCAAGGTTTGTTCTCATTCGCCAACCACCGGATAAACTAGAAACTGGTTTCTCAAGATGGCCTTCAGGGAAACCAAGGCCAAATAGAATGCTACGCGCTTTAGACTCGATGTCAGCTAGCATAGCTGGTTCAAGTTGAGATTGAAGTTCGACTAGCAGATCAGCTGCGGCCTGCGTTTCTTCTTTCAGCACATTCTCATCAATTTCATCGTCAGCCTGAGAAAGACTTCAAAAGTTAGCATGCCTCCTTGCAAACCATGTTAAGATCCTCACCGCTCTGCTGATTCTGCTACTATTTTCTCGAATGCAGTTAAGGTTTTCCTAGCTGCCATGCCTCGAGTTCCACTTCGCAGTCTGGCTTCCTTGTCTTTTTCAAAAAGTTCTTTCATCAACCTCTCATGGCGAACTTGGCGAAGTGCACGAAGAGGTGCGTACGCATTACCGTTTCCATCGACTGCTTTTGCTAAGACTAGGATACCATCAGATAGGGCGCTCAAAGGATGCAAGAGAAAATTACCACTAATCTCGTGTTGTATCTCATTCCTTGACGTGGCTCTATCGATAACGGTTTCTAGGACTGTACTTTGTGCGCTGGATATTGCTAGTGCTTCCAAGCCAGTTGTGTTGACGTCCTCGGTTGTAGGTTTTTCATCTTGCGCTGAAGTTTGCTGTAGGATAGATATCCTGGTACCCTATAGCGATCAATTCGAAGTTAGCTTACCTGTTGTAGATACATATGATTTAGGTGGAAATGTAAGTGAATTTAGAAGGTGCAAATTTGCTCCGAGGGCTGGAAACTTACAACTGGGATACCAGGGATGAGTTTTCCAGCGACCGCTTTCAATATTGCTTGTGCACACCATCAACACCAATTCATTCCTGATAATTCTGAGCAAAGGAATGCCACTGACTTGATTTCCCAGTCCCATTTCTCCCAATCAACGCATAATGAGTGCCTGCTTTAAGTTTCAGATTTGCATTTGATAAAATCTCGAGACCCTCCGCTTTCGCTTTCCCTTTGCCTTTTCCGGAAGACTTTCCGCTACCTGATGTGACAGTGATAGTGAGGCCTTCGATATCAAGCTGAGGAGAGCATATTATTAGTCACGTGACTTGCTCATAACTGATCCCGTCTGATGTATGTTCAACTCACCTCTTGATAGACTGGAGAGTTGATATGAAAGCGTGTCTGCTTGCACGAGCACAAAATAGTCGCTGCAGATTCTTCCATCGTCGATGTCATAATTGTGTTTGATGGATGATAATAAACTTCAGCCAATCGCTTGTTTCAATTTCTGTTGAGGTAGTGATAGGAAGGAAAAAGTGAAAGGTAATGAGAGAGTAAGTAAGTACTGAGAGATGCAAACTGAAAGTGGAGGCTGGCTTCCAATGTATACTTGAGTTGAAATTGCTCCTTGTTGTTGGCAATCTTGAGCTCACACCGCTGTCATCCATATGCTGGCTCAAAACGGGGAAACTTCAATTTGAAGCACGCCGGCCTGACTCACAAATCCCAAGACAAGACTTAAGATCTGCACGTCAACTGGAATTGTCGCGGTTGCTTTTTTTGATTGAGTGGGTTTACAATTAGAGAATGTAATGCAATGACTATCTCTGTTGATAAATCAAGATGCAGAATATTGCAATGGGATGGCGGCGATATTGATGTTGATGTTTCTGAGAGACCTTTCGCAGCTGACGTACTCGGAGTAGTCCCAAAGGAGGCAGCCGAGGCGAGGGTTAGTTAAGGCACGTGATCAGCCCCCCCCTTTCTTAACCGAGTCTCGTCGGGTCTTTCCCTTTTACATCTTTAGTTTGTTAGAGGAAGCCCTTTTGGGAGTGCTTAGGTAAATTAGATATGGCGGGCAAAATAATAAAGGAGCTGGTGAGCAACAATCAGACTCCAAAGTAATAAATACGCTTCGTTGTATTATGTTAACTCGATATCTTTAGAACAAATCCTCAGCACCATAGTTGCCTTGTGGCTACGAGACACTTTCATACATAATGACAGAAATATCTACGCAGTAAAGCAAATCCTCAACATTGCTATCGCCACGCGATACACTAGCAATCCGTTCACTCATCAAACTCTACAACGTCACCTGCATTAGTGACACCAATCTTCCTCTTCTGAAGCGAAGTCTTCACCGGAGCCTTTGAGTTAAAGATGATGTCCAGTTCTTCCAGGGTACGGTTCTTGGTTTCGGGGATCCAGAGGTAGATGATGACTGCTTGAACAAAGCACCAGACACAGAAGATGATGAATGATTTCCACGCAATTCTTTTCAAGACAACTGGCCAGACGTAGTTATTGAAAATACTGACGGCATTCATGACGAGAGAACCAAAGGCCATTCCCTTGGCACGCATCTCGAAGGAGAGGACTTCGACTGGATACAAAGCTTGGAGTGGTGTGAAGCCGATGGAGTAGACGGCACCGAAAATGAACTGGAAAGCGAGTGTGGCGTTTCCAGCTGCGACGTTGGTCTGTCCTGAGTGTGCGAAGACCGAAGCGGCAATACACATAAAGAGCCAAGTACAGCAACATGCCAAATTTGAGAACAGAAGGAGGGGACGACGACCGATTCTGTCGACTAGTGTTGCTCCAATCATGGCGAAAAAGAATTGTTGGCATGCATTACCGAGTGTCAGGTTGTGTTGAGTGCTTTCATCAGTGATGCCTGCGGTGGCAAAAGCTGCAGCTTGGAAGTAAGACAGAACGGCTATCGTTTTATTAGTAAATATCATTTGATGCGATACATGGACACCTACAGTTTCCAGCCTCTTGACCCATAGCCTGAATGGCGCAGTTGCAGAAGAGCCTGTACCAAGAGTTGCGGTTCTTGAACAGCGCACGATAATCCCACCATCTCTTGTCAGAGCCATCAAGTTCAAGGTACTCCTCATATTCCTGGAGCTGGAATGATACCCAGACAGAATTAGGATTGCCCTCTCCGTGAAACCTGGCAAGCATTGCCTTTGCCTGGTCGACTTTGCCGTTGACGTAGAGCCATCTTGGGGACTCGGGAAGGAAGAAAGCGCCAATGCAGACCAAACTAGGGAATAGAAGTTGGAACCACAGAGTCGTCATCCATGATGAATGACCTGCTAGGTTTTGTGTGCCGCGAGTAACACCACTAGAAAGGATGGAACCGGTGAACCACCAGGTGTTATAGAAAGCACCAACGATTCCACGGTACGCTGGGTGAGAAACCTCGACGACATACATGGGTCCAGCGGCGCAAGCGATCGTGACACCATATCCGACGAAAAATCGACCTGCTTCGAACTGTCCAATACTCGAGTGGTTGATAGCAGTTCCCATGATGACTGTGCCGACGACAACAGCAACTGACCCAATAAACATACCGGCACGGCGACCCCAAGTGTCAATAGCAGGACCAATAAATGGAAGAGCACTGGCTCCTCCGATAGTGTACATATTAGTAACGATACCCGGCCAGATACCAGAAGTAGCACCGTGATACTCGGCAAGGAAATCCTTACTCTCAAGTAGCGAATTGAGAAGGGATCCATCGTAGCCGTTCTGTTGGAAGCACAAAGTTAATAATCTACACGCTTTCGTAAATTCGCAAGTGCCTACCATAGTTGAGCAGAAAAATCCAACGATGCAGCAGCAGTACAAGTAGATAGAAATTCCACTTCGTGGTTTCGGTGGCTCCTTGAGGAGAGCCTGTTGGAAAGCCTCATTGCCAGTGACGATAATGGTATTAAGATGTTCTTTCTCAATTTCCTGCACATAATATCAGCTTCCGTTTCGACAAATTCTTCAATAGTATACATACTGGCTCAGGGGACAGCACCTGCTGAACGCCGTGGGTCTTTTCTTCCGACATAGTTGCCACTGCGACTCAATTCTCGATAACAATACAATTTCACGTTGCCGCAAACGGGGAAACAAAGTCTTGCTGGAGAAGACTTGTAGAAAAGCTGACTGACGAGTGAAGAATATCGCTTGGAGAAAGGACAAAGGTCCTTATACTTCTCCCCTCCATAGAACAATCCCGATCTCTCTACTCATCAATCTCACGTAAAGAAAATTCAATGTCTATAGCCTACTAGCATCAGGTCTTGATGTAGGGTAAGCGGCCCGAAACAAACAAATCGCAATACGGAAAAGTAGACAAACAGGGGGTATAGTCGTATGCCAATTACAGACAAGCTTGCCAATGCTTCCCCGCATGTTCCTAAGATTTCGCCCAAGTCACGTTGTTGGGGATAGTACTGTACACCTGTAGCCGCACCATGTACGTCGTCTACCTTCTAGGCTTAGATCGAGCGTAGGTTCATCCCGACGACACGGAGAACCTTGAGTGCCTTGACAAATAAACTTGCACCGATTTAGATTAAACACCATTGAAGATGCAAGCCAGGCATTGCATACAGGGATAGTCGCTGGGCTTCGAAATGCTTGCATGACCTTCGAGAAAACGTCCCAATCCCAGTTAGGAAATGCGGAGGATATATCACCGATTCTCACGCTGCCCAGAAAAGACTGGTGTGGCCTGTGCTCAGGTTAGCCTTACTTTTCGCTCAAGGATTTTCATCTGATTACTACCTCATTTTCGCTTTATGTGTTCGCAACAACAATCACGTCCTGCCAAAGTATTGTTGGTGTCATCTGTGGCTGTCACCCCACGTAACATCTTGCAATCATTCACATCTCTTGGCATCTTCGTTGCTTTGTGATAACCTATCATCACTAATCTACAACGGATATCTTCCTCGCTAGACTTCTGCGCTGCACAGAAAGTAAATTCTGTGGCGTTTGGGTGCTGTTGAAGAAAGAGAAAATTTTCGGATCATCTAGCCGTAGAGCCTATGAACACATCAGTTGAAGTTGGAAGATCTTCTATCGACGGAAGCGGAGAAACTTGCACGAGGAAAATCTCAAGGAGCGTTGAGTTCGTGGCCTCTCTCAACCCGCAGTTTCGTTGCGTTGTTCCTATCATGCTATTTCTGGGAAGTGGCTAAACTCCCGAACCAATATTACCAGCATCGGGTATTACACAGCACAGAGATAATACAATCGCAAAATGGATTCGACAAACCGAAAGAAATGGCAAGATATCTGCAAACTCTTCTTATTGCGTCTCACAGGACTTTGGGTTTGCTTCTCTATTGGTCAAGTACCATCCTTTGCTGACCAAAAGAAACTGATGAGGCTGTAATTTTCCACGATGCAATTCGCAAAGTAATTCGCACAGTGATCGTACAATTTGAAAGGCCATACCAGTCAAAGTTTAGAGTATTACCAGTTCTGTGTTACTAACAGCAAAAGTATCCACAGCGCTTTCCCTTAGACATAAAAATATATCCATCTTTACGAACTACGCCTTACATACAGTGCATATAGTTCTACGGCAAGACTCCTGCAAATTTCATGCACGCCGTAGATCACTGCATGCAGGTCCAATGGCTATCAGTTAGTCAACATACCCGAGCTCAACAACAACGCTAGCACGGCCAATAAAACACCTACTCCGATATTGTCTTTCTTTCAACTGGGCCACAATGGCGCGATCAATCATAACACAAACCCAGCCCAACGGTTTGCAAAAATAATCCATCCCAAAAAGGCAGAAGATCTAGTAATGTTCGGCTACGAATGTCGAGGGATGGATAGGGCTTAAGATTCGGGCCTTCTTAATAGGGGAGGTTTAATAGTGTTTCCATTTTCGGGAGATCGTAATTGTGAGTGGAGTCGTGTCTGTTTTTGTTAAATTTTGGCCTTCGGTCATGCTGCTTCCGCGGTCGAATTGGTAGTCTTTGAGTAGGTCTACTCTACTGAGTAGAACACTTCTTCATATCTCTATCTCTATCCCAGGACCCCTTTAAGTATACAACCAATACAGATTTTTTTTGCAGACGTAAAATCCAGAGAACATTTTTGAAAGATGCACCGATGCTTATGTTCATCTTAACTTCTTGTTTTCTAATTTCTTTTCCTTGGAAACGCCTTTTTAGAGAGAGCAGTGTCATGCACAACAAGCATCGTTATGTATGCTGAAATTATTTTTTTTTTCTGGTGAAGAGATGTGGCAGTTTGAGTTTACTACATGGTCAAGATCTTGATTGTATCGGAAGGAGTCTCAGGTAAATACTTGATCACTGTAGTAGCATAGACGTATATCAGTTAAAGACAATAGGTGTAGATGTATTGT
>JAJONI010000673.1:0-19940 GCA_022190145.1 Pezicula rhizophila
ATGCAATTATATAACCTTATATAAAATACAATAAGTACTTTAGAGCCTCTAAGGCCCTATAGCTACAGGCTACTATAGGACATTAAAGTGCCTGTTATATTTATTATAACATATTATATATAAAACATATTTAACAACATTATATTCTACCTATGCGTTAATACTTTTATTAAGATCCCCTACCTCGCTTACATCCCCTACAATCATTTGCCAAGCTAGTAATTGCCAATTTAGCTCCTTGCGCCAAAATAAGCCATGTCTAAGCTTACCCTCTGCGCGGAGCCCGCCTGTGATCAGCATTTCTTGTTGGAAAATAACTTTCCCGAATCTAGAATGTAAAATAGCCATCGAGCACATGACACAAGGCTCGTGTGTGCAGTATATTTCCAGGTTATGGCATAAGTAGCCACTAGAGGAAGGCCGGTGTTCTTCGCTCTCAATGGCAGTGGTATTCTCATGCCTGAAAACCTGTAAAGCACCCGATGTCGTCTGCTCTTCTCTAGCAGTTTCTTCGGATTTTCTCAAGCCATTAGCAATCATAGCGATGGCCCTGAGGACCGCGTGAGCGGCAGGATTTCCTGATTCGTCATGGTCCCAGCCTATCCATCGAGAATCACCGGCTATAGCAAGGGGATATGCTGTACCATGACACCTCTCCACGACTACCACTCCGATTGCTTCGCCGTGACCGACCTCGCTAGATTGCCTAGCTGCCTTTGTTGCTAAATTCATCCATTTCCCTGCATCTTCCCTGAATTCTTCTTCCGCCCTGGAAATGATACTTGGATGCGGACCAAATGGATTGCTCTTCTTGTACACGGTTGGCCAGTATTGACAAGTCCATAGATTGGCTTGTTCTTGAGACGTCGGTGACAAAAGGGGTACCTCAGCGGAGCATATGGTGACTGGGGTGAATAGTGGCGAAAGTACCTGGACCACTTCCTCCGGAAAATAGGTTATTGTGGAGCCTATTATGACAAGGACTTCGTGAAAACTTTCAAAACTGTCAAAGACATTAAACTGTCTCCTCGCTGCGACTACAGATGTTCGGACATGCTCGGGAACATCTGCGTATTTTGCGACTCTTCGAAGATGCTGTAGGTCTAGATCATCCCCCCTTGGCATAATGCTACGAATCGAACTGAATCAAATGTCAGAAATAGGCTGCTAGTTATAGGGATTACATACCTGAGAGCTCCGCTGGCCTTCGTCACAGGGACACTCGTAAAGTACACACTAATGACTGCATTTTGGGTCCTTGTTTCCAAGGTAGTCTTCAAAGGGAGAAAGGACGCCTTGGTCGTAGGCGATTCTTCTTCTAGTGCACTTGAAGTAAGCTGGTCACAGTTGTGTTTGACTCCCATTTTATTTTGTCGCGTTGAAGTTGAAGTTGGAGCCTGGAAATAAAAGAGAGGGCATTCGTGCTCCAAGTCACGCCTAGGGATTTATCGAAGTGCACGGCAGAATCTGATAGGTGGAAACTAGGTGACGGCCTTAGACGGCACAATGCACGTGGAGATTGCCGTTGAACGACCTATGGTAGGTAGGTACTCTTACCTCGAACGCAGAACCTCAATGCAACAACGAGATTAGATCACAACACATCAACTGCTTAAAGGCGAGTGTTCATGGACTCGATCTTCATTTTCTTCTAGTTACAAGTGCTCCCCGCTGTACGGCCCCTCTGAGAAATGAATAATAATATTTATCATGCGCCGCGGGACTTTGATGCTCAAAACAAGCAATTCAGCGAAACCAATTTTGCTATCGAAAAAACGATGAGATACAAAGTCTTCCGGAGATAACCTTCCCACAAGTCCACTCAAATCCAAATGACTGGAAGAGTAAGCTTCGAAAAGTTAAAACATAACGGCACTAGAAGGGGAATTTGGCAGAAATGCGCGTGCACAAGATCTTTCTGCGTATGACCTGAATGTCGAAAATACACGCCGAAAAAAAGAAAGAACCGTTGAAAGGAAATAACTGGAAGGAAATTGTGTCTATGTCAGATGCTGCCAAGCATACAGGTACAGGTCGAGCCGCGCAGTTGCTCGCATAGTACGTTGCGCTGAGATTTTGTCGAGGTTGGATGAGATCCTATGATACAGAAGGCAGCTGACGTAGTACGGTTGGATGCCGCACCCACTCATCAAGCATGCATGCAACGGCGATCGAATGCAAAGGAAGCGAAATGATTTGCACTAATGATGCGCCTTGAGATGCTAATGTAACAACAATGGGCCGTAAAAGTTCGTATGTGAAAACAGTCATCGAAATTTTGTTCTCCAAAGACGCGTGAGGGCAAAGCAGCACACTGATTGGGGAGCTGCAGTGGCAAAGCATATCGAAGGACCGTGATTTCGAAGGCTTGGAAAGGGAGTTCGTTCCTCGTACCGTTACATGTGCGTAAAATATCGTATCGTCATGACAATGGTGTCAATATTGCAGTGCCAAGTGTGACTCAAAGCCAGTTTCCAGCTCCTGCCTGACCATTTGATCTGTTGTAGGAGTATGGGTAAGCCTGTTGAGAGCCCGTAGGAGAAGTGAGCATATCCCCAGCAGAGAAGCCGTTTGCTTGGGTAGACGTGGTAGGTAGACCGCTCGTTGAATTGTTGCTGGAGCCATAGCCATTTGTATATGCGCTTGCAGGTGGGCTGGCAAAGCCACTAGCCGACGCATTCGATATGCCGCGATGGTGACGTACAACGGGTTGACTGGGCTCAATGGTCGTCTCACTCGGAGTTGCCTGACCACTGGAGGAACCGCTGCGGCCTTCATTTCCCTGAATCTTTGCTTGGATGCGACGTCCGTAAGGCGTAGTTCGGATTGCAGGCAGGTAAGGACGGATGGCTTCAATGAGTCGTGTCTTCATGCTGGGGTTTGCATAGTCCAAAGCAGTTTGGATGACGTAATTGGCAAAAGAATCTCGAAGAAGACGGTCAAGCTCCGTTGGTTGTAGCATCTCATCGATCAACATATCCTTTGAAGGCTCTTGGGCACAGCGAAGACATTTTTCGATCACGTTGGAGCTGAACTTTTGTCGCGAGAGTTGGCCAACGCGTCCTTGAAACATGGCCACAAGTGGCTCAGTGAAGACTGGCTCATTCAAATCAAGGATATATTGAACAACGTAGTTGCCGAAAGGATCTTGGACCAGAACAAAAGCGTTGTTAGAGATTTGTCGAATCAACCAAGCCTTCTGCTCTCCTGAAGCATGGTCTATACAGCGCTGAAGGACACAGCATCCATGACGATGGGTACCAACATCAACACAATGATGGCCAACTGCGTCAAAAATGAATTGGGCATCTGTTGGAGATAGCTTGTTGAGACATTTTTGAATGACGTGGTTGCCGTTCAAGTCTTGAATGAGCTCAACAACTCGGTATCGAAGGGCACCAATGATTGTTTGGACCTGGCCAGGTGTGGATATGAATTCAATCATCTTCTGCAGTGCACGAGTGCCGTGCTGATTGAGAGCAATTCGTACAAGGTCGTGAGAGGCATTTTCGATGAGAACAGTACGCTCCTCGTCGTTGCAGTATTCTAGCAATTTCTGACACAAGTAATTGCCAAATGGGTCGGTCATCAATTCAATGACATGTTGATTTGTCTCAAGCCAGATCATGTGTACCTGATCAGGAACTCTGTCTTCCAACTTCTTTTGCAGATATCGGCAGCCGTGCTGATCTTTGCATAAAGCATATATCTCACCACCGAGTTGTTCAAGAGGCAGGTTGGCAAACCGATTCATTGCTGGCCATTTGTTAGCAGATCGATCTATGTACGAGACGTGTTGAATGCTTACCTTCGCCATCAGTCTGACGACGTTGTTGAATAACTCGTGCTTGACTGTCACGTACTCCATTTTGAGGATACCCAGTGCCATAGGTAGCATAGGGGTTGTGAGGAGAATACATTGGCTGGCCTATTTGCATATTCTGCATACCCATAGTCATCATTTGCATGTTGTAAGTGCTGTTGTAGTATCCGCCTGGGGCCGAATAGCCTTGCTGGCTTGTAGGAGAGGTCATGCCAGGCGAAGTCTGGGCTTGGGACATGCTTTGACTGACGGATGGGCCAAAAGGAGGAGCGCTGGCTTGAAGGGCAGACTGGATTGATTGATAGCCACCGTTCTGCGCATCCCGTAACCCATTGGGTCCATCAGCAGATGACAAGTCGCGACTGAGTCTGTTGTTCATCGCATTGGGGGGGATTCGACCTAAGCTGGCATTGTGATTGTGGAAGTGTTGCTGGGCGTGTGAGTTTGGGGTAGTGTTGACACTGGGAGCACTGTTGCTGTTGCTATTAGTTTTCATTGTTGGAACGTCATTTGCTGAGTACGATGATTGCAATTTTGGTGGTGTAGCTTGGGTATGTTTTGGAGAAGACACCTGCGGCGGAGAGTCCATTGCACCGTCGAAGAACTTTAAATCCAACGAGTGCCGATAAGATGGGCGCACGCTGATGGGAGATTCAGGGCCGTTAGATTGTGAAGCTGAAGATGGGGTTTGGCCGTTTAGTTGGCTTTGAATGGTGTTCATTGGCAAGCTTTGTTGTGATGGACGGTGACGCGCAAACGAACTCCATCCACCGGAGTGGGCATCTGGTCCAGGGGACTGAGATAAAGCTAGATCGAGAGCTGCAGATGACGCGGAAAGCTGCATATGGCGGTCAGTTAACAACTTCATGCTGAATAAAACGAAACTTACCAAGCCAGGATACTCCTCACGACGAACAAGAATCGGGAATTTGTCATCTGTTGCATTCATCTGCAAGTAGCTCTTGACATCTGGGGATGTTGCGCCTTCTTCCTCGCCAAAGAGGAACCGAGCAGTATTTGTCTGATCCAAGGACAGCATCTCGTGCATGCCGTTGCGAGATTTGGTCACAGGCATTGAGTATCTGTTGAGACTATTTGTGTGTTAACGCATGCAGCGAGCTAATAGGTGCCGCAAAATGTGAAGCTCAGATCAGGAGTTGAGGTTGAAGAAAAATTCGTGCAGAGAGGTTGATAGAGAATATGAATGAAGAACGTTCTACAAGAGTGAGCAACAGATAAGTCAAGGCCCAATTTCTCTCTTGACTAGAGGGATTATTGGAAAGTGAACAAGTCGTGTAGGAAATGATGAGTGGCTCGTCACAATATAATGAGGTATGGAGACACCCCTGCTGTCAATTAACCCACACAAGTGAATACCTGGCTGACCAACAAAGGCTATCCGGGGTGTTGTTTAAAAGAAAGCTGTGGTAGGGGAAGGTTCGAACTGCTAGGTCTTAAGATTTAAATAGTGAATCTGGAAACTGGCTAACAAGCCCCTATTAGGAGTATCGCTTGATATCAACAGTATTGTATGATTTTGACCTTGTTACAGCGATAGTCTGCAGAGCTGTGCTCAATGTGCTATTCGTCTCTGATGGGGGTATGTAGAGAGGCACTTGCCTCGATCCTGAACAGGCACTTGGTATACTGATGGAAGGCCTAGTATTCTTTTGATGGCTCAAACACGCATTTGAGAATACCAAGATAACCCAATATATGGCTTAAAACTTAAAACTTACGCGTTTGTAGATCTGTGGCTTGTTGGATCCTGTCTCACTGCTTCTTCCTTCTCGTCTTCATCACTATTGCGTCGGGAACCAGGCACTGATTTCGAAGGCATCTTGTCTTCCATCATGAGTCGAGAAGGCATTATTCCGGATTGGGGAGAAGTAAGCTGAGAACCTGATCGTCCTGGGCGATTGTAAAGCCCTGGTGGAGAGGTAAGACTTGAAGTTGAGTATCGATTAGGGCGGGAGAAAACCGAAGGGAAACCCGAGTTTGAATCTCGATACTCAGGCGGTGTTGTTGGTTCAGACTGATGTCCTGCGTTGGTTCGTCCAAGGTCCTCTTGCATCTGCGCAAGTTCTTGTTCTTCGCGACGTTGCTGTAAGTCTAGTAGTTGCATTTCTGCCTCGAAGCGCCGTTTCTGCTCGCGCAGACGTTCGTATTCCAACTTCTTCTTCTCCAGCTACATAAGGGTCAACCAAAGTTCTGCAATGCAAAGTTGAGGAGGGCTGGACGGGGGTTGGGGTGGTTGATGTCAAACGGGGTTCGGAGGTTGGATTTGGGTTTTATGCGTGGCAGGATAAGATAAATTGCTTACGAGTTGGACCTTGTGGTAAGTCTGAATAGATGTGGATGAATTAGCCACAAGCCATTGTACACAAATTGAGCAATTGACGGGCAGACAATGCGGCGGCTACGTTATTTAACAATGGATTGTGGGTTGAACAATGCTTACATTATATTCCTCCTGGCCACCTCGGTTTGTGAGCGTTGAAAGTGTCGGTACCCTTGAAGAGTCTGTTGTGAATCTCCGAGTCAAGCCTCCTCGACCATCCTGCGAGTGTAGAGGCTGTTGGGGTCCTACGCGTGAGCCATTTCGTGGAGGGGATACGAGTCCCATGAGCGAAGAATCGTTTCGAGGGGACTGCTGAGTCCGGAAGCGCAAATCGTCCATCCGTTCGCTGTATGCCATATTGAGTTTCTATATTACTACTCGGTACTGTCAGAATGAATTTACGAAGCAGAGAACAGGGTGGGGTTGTAGGGAGTCTGTCAACGTGTGCGACGGCCAGCGACAGAGCACGAGGGTGGAGAAGGCGGCAATACCTGGGAAATATCCAACAAATGCGTCCTGGAAATGCCAGGCGCAAAAAAGGAATCGTCGTTGCCAGGCAAAAGAGTGTGATAACTTGGAGGAGCACTTGGAGGTTGAATGAAAATGCGGTACGAACGTCCAGCACTCTAGCGTCTAACGCACGCACCATCGGTGTGAGCCGTTTACAACTAAGCAGCATTGCATTCTTATTTTCATCTTTCTATCACAGTTCTACAGCAGCTTCGAGGCAGAGGAGGGTTCTGGTCCTAGGAAATCAGAATGATATGAGTTAACTCTGGACAATAATGAGAGGGTTGCCCAGCTGTCCAGCTGCCAAACCATAGAGCTCTTTTGGCCTTCGTCCTTGGCATATCCGGGTTATGCGCCAGAAGAAATCAGTTACTGTAAAATGGCTTTGTCAATGACAGGCTCATGGCCCTATGCGCAACCCAGCCAACGTTAAAGTGTTGCAGTATCCAGTGCAGCCTCTATTGAGTAAAGTGCACAACAATGAATATGGCTGGTCGTTGGCTCAGTAGCCTACATTCCTAGTCCTACTAACGCTCTTTTCATCCAAGCTCTACTCTATCCTTACTCTCGACCCTGAAAAGGAGCCGTATTGCTTTGGCCTTGCTCAAAGGATATGTACTCGTACACATTGATATAGTGCTAGTTCTGTGATGTTGAATAATCGATATTTGTTTGTTTCGTTCTACTTAAAAAGCAATACTTTCCCCTCATCGGCGGCTATCTTCTGAGGGCAGAAGGTGACCTGGGCTCTACATAAGTTCGGGCCACCACATCTGAAACTGTTCCTACGGTATGCACAACACCCATACTCCTCCCGGAGCAGAGATGGGCGCAAGGCTCGGGATTTGTACGCGACAGCAATGACTTTGCAATGTCTAGTCACCGATGATACTAAGATCAAGTCATTTCGTTGTCTTGCTTCACATGATGCTCGTACGAAGGGTGCATTGGTGGCGATGAGAACCTGCATCATGAACGTTGATCTGAGAGAGTTAGTAATAATTTTAAGGAGAAGATCTTGTCACTACTAATAAGTAGATCCCATGAGCCTACGGGTGTGTGGCCACCACCGCATACCTAGCTGTATGGTCACATCATTCGGACGGCTTGTTACTTGTATCGAGTGGCTTAAACGCTGGTCCTAATCCTAACAACCCATGGACCATTGTACAGCAGCATTCGACCCACAAACCTGTTGGACATATTCGAGCCAATGAGTAAGGTAAGGAGTACTAGGTAGGCGCCGATAGAGAGGCCCACGCGTTTGTAAATGAGGAAATGGCGGTGAGAATTTGAAGAGCAAAATTGGTGGTAAAACTCAAAAGCATCAGTCTGACCCCAGTCTCACGTAGCAATTTGAAGAGTTTTGTAATTTTGATGTTTTTTCTTTTACATTTGAGGCTCCCTTTGGAGGCTCAATCAGCGTTGTGGTTCCTTGTGCTTTGCATTTCTAGTGGCCAACAGTAAGGGCCTAAGAGGAGTTTCGTCCCATATATCTGACTCGTGCAGTTAGTGCCTCTTCGTATGTGGCTTACCTACCTCGCCAGCCTTTGAACCTTTGAACTTCAATAGTTTCTGACCCTAAGCAAGTTTGCCCCATACAATAATACCAGTAACACTTTGACAGGAGGCTTGGGGTAGGGAAATGAAAGATATTAATTGGATCATAGTCGAGAAGGTTATTTGATGTAAACACGATACTAGGTAGGGTCCATGTGCGCTGCTTAGGAATTGAAATTGGGAGTTTGAGTTACTTAGGCAAGTTAGTTATCAAACAAAGCAGGTTTACTTGAATTAAGTGAGTCACTCGAGGTATTTCAGTGTCCTGACTTCAATTGAAATTCACTTCATACCTAAGGTACCTTATAGAACAGGTACTATATCACGTGAAATATGATAGTTGTTTGATATCGGAAAAAGTATTTTCCTTTCCCGGGAAGCACATTAGCTACCGCGGGGCAGGCCCAAAAAAAGATTCAGATACTCTTACATAGCACTCTTCACCAACAACGCTTCGAGATGCCGCCAAAGAAGAAAGCAGCCGGCGGCCCAGTCGAAGTTTCAACTTCATCAGGTCCTAAGGCCGCTTCTCAGAACAAAGCACCACCAGAGCGCGCAAAGCAAGGTGAAGACTCTCCCGCAGAGAATGTTCAACGCAAACGCGCAAGCAAGGTTAAGGGAGCTCCTGTGGATGCGGAACCCAGCTTAAAAAACTCGGATGATGGTTTCTCAGCTCTTCTTGAGCCCTTTTACGGAGATAAAAAGTTGACGGATCCCATAAACACCGCAAAGGACAAGTGGAACCTTTTACCAGCTTTTCTGAAGGTCAAGGGCCTGGCGAAACAACATATCGATTCCTTCAACTTCTTCATCGACCATGAAATCAAGGAAATTGTGAAAGCAAACAAAAAAGTCACAAGCGATGTGGACATGCGCTTTTGGTTGGAGTTCGTTTTGCATTGGAACAGATATAGAGCATTTCATGCTGACTGGTTTTAGATATACGGATATTCACATTGGCGACCCCGACCGCCATGAAAATGAAGACCGAAAGCCTGTGAACGAAATCACACCTAACGAATGCCGTCTTCGTGATATGACCTATGCTGCCCCAATCCGTGTAGATATTAAATACGTTCGTGGCCAGTCTGTTATAATCAGGAAGGGAATCACAATTGGACGTCTCCCCATTATGCTCCGCAGTTCCAAATGTCGATTGGCGGGGAAAAACGACAGACAAATGGCCCACATGAATGAGTGCGCGCTCGATCCCGGCGGATACTTCATTGTCAACGGGACCGAGAAAGTTATTCTTGTACAAGAACAATTGAGCAAGAACAGAGTAATTGTGGAGACTGACCAAAAAAAGGGGATTGTTTCTGCATCTGTAACGAGGTAACCCCCCCGCTATGGGTCGTAATTAATCTATGCTTACTTGTAGCAGTTCCACCCACGAGCGTAAGTCGAAAAGTTACGTTATGCTGAAGAAAGAACGAATTACCTTACAGCACAATATTCTTCAGGAGCCAATCCCGATTGTGATTATTCTGAAGGCGATGGGAATACAGTCTGACCATGAGATGTTATTACTTGTGGCAGGTTCAGATAACAAATATCAGGACGACTTTTCCGTCAATTTTGAAGAAAGCTCAAAGCTTGGGATTTTCTCGCAACACCAAGCGTTGGAATACATTGGAACCCGAGTCAAGATGGGAGGTCGGAATAAGACACAAGGCGCACCACAGCGGCGAAATCCAGTTGGGGATGGGTTAGAAGCGCTGGCGAACATAATCATCACACATGTTCCTGTAGTGGGACTCGACTTTCGGCCAAAGGCACTTTATATTTGCTTTATGGTTCGCAGAGTTCTCATGGCAATGCACGACCCGAAGCTAGTAGACGATCGCGATTATGTGGGAAATAAACGGTTGGAACTTGCTGGGCAGCTCCTTTCTCTACTTTTCGAAGACCTCTTCAAGAAATTCAATTCTGACCTTAAAATGAACATTGATAAGGTTCTGAAGAAGCCAAATCGTACCACTGAATTCGATGCGTATAACCATTTACAATCGCATGGCAATTCCATAAGTTTGGGAATGAATCGTGCCATCTCAACTGGCAATTGGAGCCTCAAGCGGTTTAAGATGGAACGAGCAGGTGTTACACACGTACTAAGCAGACTGAGCTACATCAGCGCTCTTGGCATGATGACAAGAATCAGTAGTCAATTTGAGAAAACAAGAAAAGTTAGTGGACCACGAGCGTTACAGCCCTCTCAATTTGGTATGCTCTGTCCCTCTGATACCCCAGAGGGCGAAGCTTGTGGTCTAGTCAAGAATCTAGCTCTTATGACACATATTACTACAAATGATGATGAAGGGCCTGTCCGGAATCTGGTCTTAGTACTCGGCGCAGAAAACATTGTTTCAATGAGCGGCAAGGAAATTTACGCAGAAGGAGCATATGTCATATTCGTGAATGGCACCCCACTTGCTCTCACGACTGAACCGAAAGCGTTCCTGAATGCCTTCAGGAAATTCCGACGTATGGGACGCGTTTCAGCATTTGTTAGTATCTACATCAATCACCACACCAATGCCGTCCACATAGCCACGGACGAAGGCAGAATCTGTCGCCCACTTATTGTTGTCGAAAACCAAAAGTCTAAGGTTACCGCGCATTACCTGGAATCTCTGCGGAAAGGCACAATGGACTTCGACGACTTTCTTTACCGAGGCCTGATCGAGTATGTTGATGTGAACGAGGAAAATGACTCAAATATTGCGCTCTACGAAGCAGAGATAGATGAGAATAGCACACATCTTGAAATTGAACCATTCACAATTTTAGGAGCAGTCGCTGGTCTCATTCCATACCCGCATCATAATCAATCTCCACGAAATACTTATCAATGTGCTATGGGTAAGCAAGCTATTGGAGCCATCGCATATAACCAATTTTCTCGCATCGATACTCTGCTATATCTTATGGTATATCCCCAACAACCTATGGTCAAAACTCGAACAATAGAGTTGATCCATTACGACAAGCTTCCCGCTGGCCAAAATGCAACGGTTGCGGTCATGTCATATTCAGGGTATGATATTGAAGATGCCCTTGTTCTCAATAAAGCCTCGTGTGACCGTGGCTTTGGGCGATGCCAAGTACTTCGAAAATACTCTACCCAACTGCGAAGATATCCAAATCGTTCTGAAGACAAAATTGGCGGTCGAGTAGAGGAAGATGGAAAGATCATTGCCAAACACGCTATCTTAGGTAGTGATGGACTAGCAATGGTTGGGGAGCAGATTTCATCTGGCCAGGTGTTCCTTTGCAAGGAGGTTCCACTCAACACCTCATCTACTGGAATCGGCTCTGACTATGGCACCAATGATCACAAACCTGCGCCCATGTCTTACCGTCTTCCAGACCCCAGCTATATCGACAAAATCATGGTTTCTCAAACATCTGACAACAGAGTGATCAAGGTCCAAACCCGGCAGACAAGACGACCCGAACTAGGTGACAAGTTTTCCTCTCGTCACGGTCAAAAGGGTGTTGTAGGTATCATTGTAAACCAGGAAGACATGCCCTTTGCCGACAGTGGTGTTACTCCTGATATCATTATGAACCCTCATGGTTTCCCTTCTCGAATGACAGTGGGAAAAATGTTAGAACTTCTATCCGGGAAAGCAGGCGTGCTTGGTGGGACTCTTGAGTACGGTACTGCTTTTGGAGGTAGTAATGTTGATGACATGGGCGATATTCTGATACGGAAGGGCTTCAGCTACTCTGGCAAAGATTTCGTCACTAGCGGCATTACCGGAGAGTCTCTCCCTGCATACATCTTCTTCGGGCCCATTTACTACCAGAAGCTAAAACATATGGTTCAAGACAAGATGCACTCCCGGTCTCGAGGGCCTCGAGCAATTCTGACGCGCCAGCCCACAGAAGGTCGTTCAAGAGATGGCGGCTTGAGACTGGGAGAGATGGAGAGAGATTGTCTGATTGCTTACGGAGCCAGTCAACTGCTCCTTGAGAGACTTATGCTTAGTAGCGATGCTCATCAGGTTGACATCTGTGAGACTTGTGGGCTAATGGGATACCAGGGTTGGTGCCAGACATGCAAGAGTACGAGGGGGGTAACGACAATGACAATGCCGTATGCCGCCAAGTTGCTGGTGCAAGAATTGTTGAGCATGAATGTTTCGGTCCGACTGAAGCTTGAGGACGAATTTCCGCATCCAGAACAGAATCGACAAGTATCGTAGGACATCCAGAAATATTATTGGGGTGATGCATGAGGGAAAATAGAGATTTTGGGCGGTTCTGTTTGGAATTGCATAGCGACGGCGTTGAATAGGACGAGATAAGTATCACAATAAGCAAGCCATAACTTACGCTAGCCAGCGGAGCGTCTTGCTCCTTTTTGTATGTTTCAGAATTTCGGGGTGAGAACAATACACTCTGATGGAGCATCACTGGAATAGTGGAGAGTTCACAACATAGCCATGTTCGTGAGCTTTTGGTCCTGCGAAAATTACATGTGTTGATGTTTTGCAATAATTTAGATGGAGAGGCCGCCATAAATAGCAAAGTATTGCTCCTTTAGCACTTCCTTTTCTATTAACAGCGAAACTCCTAACAAAAGTGAAGCAAGATTTTGGATTCGTAAAAGACATGAATACCGTGCAAATAACATACATTAAGTAGTGCCTAGTATTCTAGCCCTACTGCGAGCATGATTAAAGCCGCAAATCAGAAATAATTGTAAGATCATGCCCTTTTCTTCTTTTTAAACCCCAACACCTGTCCCAATTCTCGTTCCTTTTATAGACCCCTTAAACACGCTTGTTACCCTGGTAGCGACCTACTTCACCATTGAATCACCATGGGAGGCTCCTATCGCCTCTGCATTATTCTCCATCGCCGCAACTCTCTCCTATGTATTCCCTCTAGTATCGCTCTGGCACCCTGGACAATTATGAACTACTTCATGAGCAAAGACATCACAGTCAATGCAGAAATGGTTGGTGCAAACTTCGCATGCGTACCGACCGCTCTCGCTCATCCCCTTGATCTCTCCATTTACTCCGGGTTTATCTGTCACTCTGGTCTCCTGGCCAGTATGGAGCCTGGCGTTGGATGGTATCTCAGGGAAAGGGGCTAAGCACGAATAACATGATTTCGACTTTGTGGCAACGGACCACGGCACTTCAACCCAATTTCTTAACGGGAAGAGATGATGATAGGAACGAGCCAAATGCGTGGAAAGGATGAGGGTCAAGCCGCAAGCAGGGCATTCTGCGGGTAGACTGCATACTTTGCTTTCGCACCTTGAGCATAGATAGCCACCTCTACTTAGCTTGTTATGGCAAGCACAAAAGCTCATCGTCTTTCCAGCTCCAGACATCCTTGATGGGAAGCCCATCATGAGAAGGCTTGACTGAGATTGCTTCTTGGTGCGTGTGACAGGTGGCGTAGTAGCAGCCATGACAAGCTCACGGAAATGCTGCTCATTAAGTGCAACGTTGTAGTTTCCATCATCCCCTGCATTCGTTTTGGAGCATATCTCAGCACAGATAGCAACCTGCGCAGCGAGCCCAACAATAGAGACGCGTATACGATCTGTAATCAACGATGCAATGGTCTCGTGGATATCCCCTGGATCACTGGTAAGGAGTGCACCGTAAACCACGAGAATTTCACGGGTGCCGTGAGAGGGTGCATGGAATAATGCTGCGCGGCTCATTTCGAGCGCATTCTGCAAGCTCGGATTTCCCTGGGCATCCTCTTTTTGCAGGCTTCGTAACCGCTCTATGTGCTCTGTAGGATTGCCGCTCATGTCACTGACCCGTATAGCAATCCCATCTCGCATACCAATAATACCCAGCTGGGAGATTGGATTTTGTTCGAAATACTCTGTGACGAATTCGGAAGCGTAACGTATGGTAAGTAAGTATCTTGTAGGCCTCAAGTCTTTCTCCACCATGGCAAAAGACAGGTCCAGGATGAGCATAAGATGGCGGATAATCCCTCTCTGGAGTGGTGTAGTATCTCGCAGTAATCTGCAAAGGATAGATGTCAGTATGGAAACAAGGGGGTAGAGTACTCTTGCACTCCAACTTACCTTTTTCTTTTCCCAGCTTCTCTCAGACCTTCAACTGTTGAGTTTATACTTCCATCTGCACCTTCGATGACAGTATCCCAGCTCCTCTGAATATCCTCCCATGCCGCTCGCCGTCGAGTATTGCCGCCGTTCGTGTCTCCTCCACGAGTCGTTGAGCCTGCCGGGCCTCCAACGGGGCCCGTTGAGCGCGTGCCGTGTCCACCGTTGGCTGCGGCCTGATGAGCACCCATCTCGTCATCAGAGAGGTCATCCTCAACATATTCACCGTCCGAATCTGCCATAGTGATTCCGTATGTGTCAACGCACTACAGGAGCCTCTGTGACGGAGGCCTTGTATCTATCCAAGGCTGATGATTGAGGATGTGCCGAGAACAAGAGCGTCCTTTGATTTGCTGGAATAAAGCCTCGCCTTGAGCAAAAGGCGATGGTGTAGCCTTGTGGAAGAGAGGTGCAACGTCACGACAGTATTTATTGCTTATTTGCATACAGAGGAAGCAAGGAAGAATTAGGAATGCAATATGCTAATAAAGCCCATCTTTGAGCCCACCCAGTCATCTAGCATTCACGGCAAGATTGGCAAGACCTGGAGGAGACCACCACTATACTGCAGCTGTAACATTGAATTCATTTCCATTATGCGCTCCACTGGGTATACTACTAAGGCAAAATACATACAAAGCCATCTAAAAATGTGTGTCATCCAAGATGAAGCCATCACCAGCGCCTCATAACGGTGGCTCAACCCCAATAATGCTCCACTCATTATAACTCTCGAAATGCGCCATTAGGCACTTTGGATAAACCTCCCCGTTCTTCCGTAATAGCGGTATATGATAGCAGAATGAATGCATCATTTCACCACTTTTAATAAATATCGCCTGTTGAGGACGTCGTTGATGTTGATTATAACACGCATAAAAATGTGGCCAAACTCCATTTCCTCTCCTTCGTATGCTTTTTATCTGTCGGCTTTGTGTCATGAGTACTGGCCTGTGACAGGCATGGGCCAGTCATCTTCAGTGATGCTTGACCAGAACACCCAGACCATTACTACAGACAAGAGCGTGAATAATGTTTCGAACAGTGTGCCGTCAATCTTGCCGTTTGTTCCATGGCATATATGTATGCTGATAACGTAATTAAATATCTGACCTATGGCAAATAGAATTGCAGCTAGACCTAGGTAGATCATTGGTTTCCGCTCTCCAAGCACTCTGATCACCAACAAAGTTTCGAGCACAAAAAATGCGAACAGGAATACTAAGGGCGCAAGCTGGTACAGCACGTAGAGACCTATATTTCGATTTTGACCTGAATAGCTCGAGTCGAAATGACCAGTCCAACTGTATCCTGTATCGAGTGCGATAAAGCCAGTGCCGACAAACAAAGCTGTCGCCGAGGCGAGGATCAGACCAAGCGATAATGGAGTTCCGTCGTCAACAATCTGGTACCCCACAACAGCATTGAGCATGAGAATCCAGAGCGTTGCGACTATCATCCCCAGGTGTATACCGGTGAAGGCCTATGTAAATTAGTATACCGTTGGCATAATATAAGGTACGCAGGAAACTCACGACGCGCACTTTGGCATTGAGCGGAAATTCTCCAACCGTGAATATCTCGCAGATTTCAATTATAATATAGCCGACGAGAAACAGTTGCATTTCCCTGAGCGCAAGATATCAGTCATTTCCTTGGTCTGCTATGTACCATTGTTCGCCAATTTACCTTCGGCCAACTGCAGCCTGTTTTCGTTCTGATCTCCATAGTAAGAATGCGCTGACCGCAATGGCTACTGCAGCAATAAGGATGGAACCTGTCATCGTTAGTCTGATAAAGCCCCCGCCACATGCTTAGAGTAGACGTACCCAAGTTGCCCAAATGCCTCCCGCCGCTCAGTTTTATGCCAGTCAGATCGCATGACCCCCATCCGAATGTAGTGTGGCCACTGTTTAGAAGCTATATTGGTGGCCGTTAGTACGGTGTATTGGCAGGACCTTTTGCGGAGCGCATCGAAGAAGCACTGAATTCGTAGGGGAAACTAACATTGCAGACTGGTAAGGTGGAATCTCGGCAGAAGTTCTATTGAACTATGTCAGTAACAGACACACTTGAATGGAACAAACAAATTGATGGTCAAGGCTCAATCGCGTCGGAAAAGGATGGGGGGAGTCATACATGGAAATTTCCAAACTGAGTGCTCCCCATCTTGTCGATCGCAGTGGTGGAAGAAAGGCGATTCTTTTGTCGCAATTGAGATGGGCATCAACAGACTGAAGAAGGAGGTTGGAGCATAATCTCTTAATTTCATAGTGGCGGACACGTGATCAACACCAGGCGCTTACACCAAGGGATACCCTTAGAATAGATCAAGGATTTCCTGGCGCATGAAGGAGATAGCTACTCATCTGCATCTTAGTAGTATTTATTCCTGCGCTCCTCCGTACTGCATTATTGTCATTACAGTATTGACCACATCCCCTTGCGTGTGATGGTAATTGCAGCTATCGATATCTCTGCCATAGGCCCACTCCCGTCAAGCCTTGAAGGGATGATGTGGCTGTGCAGTAGATCGATAATAATGGCTGAGGGGCATAATAAGCATAGCTCGTCACTGTTGTATCAGTCACGTCGCGTGGCTGGTTAGGTAAATCGTAGAAACCATTGCAAAGTAAAAAACAAATTGACAGGTAGTTGTTACAGAGTTCGAAGTTGTGTAATTTCAGGTCACAGGACTGCATTTCGTCGGTACCTTATAGTTGGTGCCTTAAATTACAGACATTCATTTCCCCAGTTCTCCATACAACCCCGACCACGAGCCTACGAAGTCATATGCCCGACACCGCACACCTCACCTGTTCGACCTCACCGAAAGACTGCGGAGAAGAGCTGCCGCCAAACAGCTCTACAACCTTCATCATTCCTTCTCCAAAGCCATCTCGCCGGCCTGCTAATATCCCATTACGAAGTTTATCTACTGCAGACGGAAGCCGGCCGAGCTCCTATACTGTTGCTCGTCTTGGCCCCGAGAAGCAGAGCCGTCGCTCTTCTCTCTCCCGATCCTCCACCTCCACCTCCGAGTTCTCCTGGAGTGACACTGGCGATCTCGCAGAGCAGTTAGACGCCGAGGATCCATTGCAGGTCCGCTTGCAGGAAGAGGTCTTTGGCGGTGGTAGTAGCGGTAGCACAAGAAGGAACACCAGGCACAAGAAGGTTCACTACCAAGACGACATCGAGAACGCACCACGCAAAGAATTTCAATCTGGAATTGTTAAAGAGGACATCGAGGTCCCAAGTCCGAGACCGCGGCCAATATCAAAAGCGGAATACCTTATCGCCGCCATCATGTCGGGAGGTGAAAGACAGATGCATGGCCTGACGGGCAAACCCCTAGTGTAAGAAGACCCCAAAGGAAGCCCCCACCTGAGACTAATAATGGTGCAGATACTTTACCAGTATATTTGTCTCGCTAGGAGTTTTCCTCTTCGGCTATGATCAGGGAGTCATGTCTGGCATTATCACGTATGTGTTTCTAACCTGGTAGCGGGCTGCATTACACTAACGGTTGGACAGTGGTCCCTATTTCAAAGATTATTTTAATCAGCCTACCCGAGCCGAAGTTGGCACCATGGTGGCTATTCTGGAAGTAGGGGCATTCTGTTCGTCTCTCGTAGTTGGCAGAGTTGGAGATTTAATCGGTCGACGAAAGACGATATTTTACGGGTCATGTATTTTCTTTATTGGCGGAGCGCTTCAATCGTTTGCCAATGGAATGTCCATGATGTTACTCGGCCGTATCATTGCAGGTGTAGGTGTTGGTATGCTGTCAACAATTGTACCTGTATACCAGTCCGAAATCTCTCCGCCACACAATCGCGGCAAACTGGCCTGCATCGAATTCACTGGGAACATTACTGGCTACGCAACTTCGGTGTGGGTAGATTACTTCTGCAGTTACATCGAGAGTGATTACTCCTGGCGCGTGCCTTTAGTCATGCAATGTGTCATGGGCGGTTTACTGGGCATAGGCAGCTTGATTATTGTCGAGTCACCGAGGTACCTACCAGCCTCCTAAGCATAAGTTTGCATTGATACTGATGCCGAGCAGATGGCTATTAGATAATGACCATGATGAAGAAGGCATTGTAGTAATTGCTAATCTCTACGGAGGTGGTGATATTCACAACGCAAAAGCGAGGGAGGAGTATCGCGAGATCAAGATGGATGTTTTGTTGACCCGCCAAGAAGGCGAAAGAAGCTACAGAGAGATGTTTCGTAAGTACCGCACTCGAGTTTTCATCGCTATGTCGGCACAAGCCTTCGCTCAGTTGAACGGTATCAACGTTATCTCGTACTATGCACCACTTGTTTTTGAATCCGCGGGATGGGTTGGCCGAAATGCTATTCTGATGACTGGAATTAATGCTATCACATACCTGATGTCGTCAGTACCGCCGTGGTATCTCGTCGATCGCTGGGGAAGACGCATAATCCTTCTTAGTGGCGCGGTAGCGATGGTCCTGGCCTTGTCTGCCATTTCTTATTTTCTCTACCTGGATATCCACGCTACGCCAACACTTGTTGTTCTGTTTGTCATGATTTACAACGCAGCCTTTGGGTATAGTTGGGGCCCAATTCCATGGCTCTACCCTCCGGAGATCTTGCCTCTTAGTATTCGATCCAAAGGTGCCAGTCTGTCAACCGCCACGAACTGGGCCTTCAACTGGCTTGTGGGAGAGATGACCCCAGTTTTGCAGGAATGGATCACGTGGCGTCTTTACCTCTTGCATGCCTTTTTCTGTGCAACGAGTTTTGTTGTTGGTAAGAATGACTATCGTGGCAATATCTTTCACGCTCCATACTAACCTCTTTAGTTTATTTCATATACCCAGAAACCTGTGGTGTACGACTAGAGGATATGGACTTAATTTTTGGTGACGCTACCACCGCCATGCCCACACCTGCAACTAGAGCTGAGACGGGATCATTGATGGGCGCTGGGTCGCCCGTGCCGTCTATGGATTTACGCCGAGGATTTCAGGGAACTCCCGCTTATGGGACACCAGCATTTGGCAATGGCATCGGGCCTTCAAGCGCCATTCCTGGGCTAGATATTGACCCGCCCAATGTATCTATCAAGAATGGCAAACCCCAATACACAGAGGATGAAGAAGATGGAGAGGGTGTTGGTGGTTGGATCTCACGTATGGTTAATAGGAGCAGAGGAGATAGCGGAAGCGTCAAGAGTGGCAAGTACAAGCCACTGGATGACCAGGAAGAGGATTAAGACTATTTGTTGTGCTACTAGACTATGTGAATTTAAAAAGCGTTCTTTTCTCTGGGTCTTATTTGGCTGTGTGCCACACTACTATGACAACATCTCGGTAGAGTTTTGTATTGCATAGAGGGGGAAGGGTGTAAAGCATAGTATACCTGGAGGTATCTGTGGACATAAGCCTGAATCTACACCGAAAGTTATGTATAACACTTTCAAAGTTTAAAATAAAAGGAAATAGTTAAAAATATACGTTTATACTAGAAGTATTATTTCGATAATTATCTATATTTACATGATATTTTATTATATTTTAGAGATGTCGTTATTAGAATCTATAGCTTTAAAGTATGAGGGCCTA
>JAJONI010000674.1:0-19898 GCA_022190145.1 Pezicula rhizophila
TTTTAACTATGCTATAACTTCCCTAGACTGCTAGTTTCTTAGATTAACAGTCTACTATTTTGACTAGACTATTAGTCTAGTCCTAAATTAGACGGCCGTCTACTTTTTTTAGCTAGCTTTTCTAGTAAAAGTACAAAAAGCCAGACTATCGTTAACGTTAGACAGCCAAAGGATTTCGAATGCGGAACCTCTAGTAGATGACTAGGACTCGTGCTTTCACTCACCTCCAAAACCGGGCTTTTCACTCTTGTACCTCTGACATATTTGAAACCAGTTCCCGACCAAAGTCCACCAACTTTGTTCCTATCTCACACTTCTTTTGCTTCCATTTCCCGCAACACTCCTTGTCGTTTCTGGTAGAAGAGTAGCGACGCCCAATTATAAAATTCCACGGACAATTACCAGAACCTAGAACGATGGTAGGCTCCTGCAGAAGGCTCGGGGGAAGAGGCTTCAGCCTCAATTCTCACGGAGAGGTCTTTCTCGAGGTCAGATCTTGGACACCTCAACGACCTCATTGGTAGAATAATCACCTTTAGTGAGTATCGTAGGATACTGCATCGGCAAACATGTGGTAATGAGGTGTTAGGAAAGTGTTCAAGATAGGAAAAGAAGAATGAGGAGTCCCTAGCAACGGCGAGTATGAGGCGAGAGGTACACGGAGTAGCGCTGGTATTGGTAACACAGGCATTACTAGCGAGTCGTTCTGCAGATCAACATCTTGAGGGTTAATGCTAATTCTGATATCTCGAAGCCATTTAGAGCTTTCCCTAAGTTATTAGAATCTCAAATGAGAGCCGTATGCCGGCACACCTTGCTTAGGTGGTTATGAGTAAGCTTGACTATTTGTTGACCAGTTATTGGCCAGTAAAGACCGCAGACGCTTACAAGTCACGCGTTTAGCGAATTGACAGAGCAGATGCTACAAGGGATAATCCTGAGTTCTTTGCTTAGGTCTGCTGATTGTAATAGCCGACAGCATCAGAAGTCAGTGACCTCTAACCTGCTCTTGATAACAGCAACTCGGTCGTCTCTCGGACAAAGAAGTGTATCATCATCCATCATACAACATTGCTCTAGGCTGTTCGTACTAGCCCAATCTCTGGGTATAAAGTAATGACGTTTCAACCCTTCATCATATATAGATCCCAATCTATATGTGCACACCCACAGATCTTGGTCTAAGAAAACGAGACGTGATCCGGTTAAGATATCGAGGGGAATTTCTATTCTTGCGAGAACATTCGGCGGAATATGCGAGTATGTCAGCATCCCACCCTCTCTGCTACTGGTCTCGAATTCGCAACTGTCAAATATGAGAATACGTTTCGCAATCTTGCCATGTGCTGAAATGTTCTTTATTTGAACCATCAAGTGCTTGCCATCCTGCGTCAAGATGGCTTTGCTAACCGATGATACTGCTTCTTGCCTCTCATTGGAGGCTAAGGCCAACGATGCTATAGACAATTCTTTGCCATCATTAGAACCGAATGTTTTTTGGCTATCCGGTCGGGGACCCTCTTCGTGAAATTTGAGACAAGTTCGTTCTGCGAGATCGTCCCACTGGAAAACCCGGATGTCTTGGGCTCCACATCCAAGGAACAGGTGGTTCTGTGTTGGATGCTTGAGCCATCTACGAGTGGTCCCTTGCTCAATAGTGGCAGACAATCTCATTGTACCTTCTTCAACAACCCAGATTTGGCATGTATCCTCACTTACGATTAAAAGTAGGCTCGAGTCCTCGTTAAATAACATTTGGTGGATTCCATATCCTTCAAGGTTTCGTTTTGGGCTCGGCAAACACTTGACCCTAGTTTCTAGAGAGCCATCTTGATCTGGTGAGAGTAAGCTCTTGACAACAATATCGCCTCCAAGGTCTGCAGCAGCAATATATGCCGCATTTCCCCATACCACGTGGCTCACGCTTAGAAAGTTCAGGAACCTCGCAAGCTCGATAGTTTCGCCTGTATGCGCATGCAGGAGTTTCACAATGCCTTCCTCATTGCCAAAACAGTATAACGACCTGTTTGGGCTGGCAGCAATAGCAGAAACTGCTTCGTACTGCACCGCCAATGCTTCTGAAGCATGCGCTAGGGATTTTGGTGAATAACCCTCGCTCACTGAGTCACTTAATGATTCCTCTGTCTCTGAGAAGCGGATTAAACTGTCGGGCTCCCATGCATTCACAGAGGGTCCTCGAACGTCATAAAACCTTGTGCAGTCAGGACTGAATGTCAACCCAGTCACAAGATCGGATGACGAAAGCTGATAGATGACACTGAAGTATGTAAAGTTCCATACTTTGACAGTGCCATCACTATTGCTCGTCACGAAAAGCTTGCCATTAGTACTAGCTGCCACTTCATCAGCAGCAGACTGAAATTCGTGGACCTCGTCTGTAAGAGGATGCCATTTGAAGATACAACCGTCCCTATAGATGCCTATTATGTGTCCAGAAACAGGATTGAAAGTGAATCGCTTTACACCAAACCAGGTATTCGATGGGCGTAGACCATCGCTTCGAGCTTCTTTTACTCGTCTACATCTACGAACACATCGTCCTTCATTCAATGTCCACACTGACAGGGGGTACCCTTGATAGGTAACACCGACTTGAGTTGCGTCGCCGTTGAAAGCCATGTACACTGGGGAGTTGATGATTGTCCCTTCTATCGGAGACTCTTTGAGTAAAGTTGGGTTTAGCTCATGCCATCCACTTTTGAACTCATTGGTGCGGAGATACCGAATGACTCTATCATTTCCTCCCATAACAATCTTGGCATCATTTTCGGAGAAAGTAATGGCCATAGCTTTACTATCAGGTGGATTAGGTATGACCGATAATAGCTGGCCTGACGGAATATCCCACAACTTGGAACTCCGCAGGCCATAAGTTAGCATCTTGGTTCCTTTGCTATTAAATGACATCACCGTGACTGGTTCTTGATGGCTTAAAGTGCAGATGTCGGCAAAGTTGTCAGAGTTCCAGATAAATACATCCCCCGCCGAACCTAAAACGGCAATATGTTGTCCTGCACAAGTAATATTCCAACCTCGATCTGCATCAGGAACGTTGATTCTAGCCAAGTTATCATTCCACGCTGTGTTAGAGATGCCAGAGACTGACACTTCTACAGACTCCGGATAGTGAAATTGTTTGTGTAGAATAGATGTCTCGGGACAAAAAGGTGGAACAAGTGTGTAGATGGCTGAAGGATCCGTGAGAAGTTGCCTACTGAACTTGCCAACCTTGACCAGATCCACGATCCACTGATCAATGAGTTCCAAATCTAGAAGACGATTCTTGCTTACATTCAGTCTCCGATCTGTTCTCAGGAAACTACTAAGCACCTTTGCGGCCTTGACTAATACCCCGAATTGATCAACAAGTGCAAGTGCGTGTATCCACGCAAGAACCGCTTGACTTTTGAATAGTTTCACAAGCATATCTAAAATGTCATCTGAAGACGTAGCTGCTTGCTGCAGGTGATATGTCCATGAAGTTGCTGCGTAAAATAAGAATACGTCCGTACTGTGGAGTGCATGTTGACCCTGCGAAAGTTTGAATCGTAGCGTCGGGTCTAACAGCTTAGATATTGATTTCAAGAAGAGTTGTGTATGTCCTTTCTTCAGATCTATAGACAAATCCTTATTAGATGTCTGGATCAGGTAGTCACGGGCAGTTTGATGGATCATTGCCACGTTTCCATTATGATCAACCAAGATGAAATGGCCACAGACATCTTGAATCGTCCTTCTTAGATCGAGAAACTCTGGAAACTCTGGTCGCAATACCTGAGATAGTTCGCTCAGTGTCAGTGAGCGATGTGCACATATTGTCCACTGAAGTAATTCCTTTGCCAGGCGTCTATTGGACTCTTTCGAATTTTTCAATATTGAAAGCTCCATGCGCTGATATAACTGGTTCATGTCATCGGGTATTTCATGGAGAGTCTCTTGAATTGCCTCTTCTGAATGGCAGCTGAGTATCTCTTCTAGAACGAGTCGAACCCATAAAAAATTGCCTGCCGCACGATCCATAATACTCTGCTTAACTCGTCTTTTCGGTTCCTCGCTGCCGCGCATGTGCTTCAATTCTTTCTCAACCAACGTCTGAATATCAAGTGCATTATGTTCCGGTCCATTTTTTTCGATCGAGTCAACAGCGATAAACTCCGAAAGGGACTCAAATGCAAGGAATAACGGTTCCGTCTTACGACTGATGATTATGATTCGTACACTTTTTTGAGTATTCGAAAGCGTTGATAACAGGTCTAGCAAAGCTTTTGGTGACTCGCACTCGTCTAAAGCATCAATAACCCAGTATATTGGGCGAGAGAGTTCCATCTCAAAAAGAACTGATTCAAATATCTTCTGCCATACGAGAGAAGAGTCTGCCTTTTCAAATTTGAATCCATTGCTAGCAAGTTGTATTAGAGCGCGACGGAATACAGGCACGTCTCTTGCAAGCTGATATGCAAATGATCTCAACAACGTGCCCACAGCGCGTTTTGTCTGGTCGCCAAATCTGAAGAAGAAAAACTGGCACAAATAGCCTGCATCGTGAAGGTGATTGATGACATGCGTAGCCAAGATGGATTTACCGCTGGCCGGAGGAGCGCTATACCAAACTATCCGAGACTCTGAACTTTCTTTGAGCCATAGTTGAATTGCAGGTTCTTCAAGTAGCCAACCACAAGTTCCTGGCATCCATCTCCGCCGGAAGACCGTGAAATCATCTTCGGGGCCCGAAGATATTCCTAAGAGCTTCTCAATATCTCTTGTTTCCTGGGAATTTCGATTTCCTATAGCATTCATCCCTTCAGAACGAAAACGTTCGACCAAAGCCTTGAGTGTATTGCGTACGCATATATAATTCGAATCACTCGGGCTAGAGTATTTAACGACGTCGTGGTGGTCAGCGTTCAGCCCTCTTGAGAGTTCCTTTGGATATCCGAGGATAGAAGAGTCCTTGTCGAGTACCATCAGTTTCTTTGGTCCGACCTTGGTGGCGAGTGTTTCATAGAAAGATATAAGAGATAAATTGGATGCAGCGTGGCGGAATTGTTCATTTATATCTTCCAGGGCAAGCGAGCTTTTATTCAAATCGTCGATGAAATTTTTGCGCGACTGAAATGTAACGGCAAGTATTGTATTCAAGAGCTCGGCTAAGTTTGTACCTCGATGAGGAGTCGCCATAAACATTATCGCTGATATAGCGGGGATAATATTTTGATATTCCTCCTCTTTCTGGCCAAGAACACAGGCTTTCTTCACCACCAGACCGCCCATAGAGTGAGCGATAAAAATGATAGGAACTTTCCCGATTCCGAGATGCCCACCCGATTCATCAGTACCGAAAGCCATTTCAAAGAGCAATTCCTTTGCAAAGTCTCCAATATTGGAGATGCTTCTCGGTGAGCCGGCTTTGAAATTGGCATTATACCCAAAGCTTAAGATGCGAGTCTTCCCTATATCCGGTTCGAGGGGGAGCCAGAGCTCTGGCCAGAACAAAGCTGGATCGTGGTTCTTCGACCACGTCTTCCGACTGTCACCTCCCAGGCCATGTACAAATATAATATCGACGGGGGCAGCCTGTGCTGGCTGATGAATGACATGAAGACCAAGTATTGGAGGCTTATGACTATGTTCAACAGGTTGTCTGGAGGTAGCATTCTTTTTATCCCGGTATAAATCCAACTTGCTCATCTCACTCGTCTTAACCACTCCTTCTGTAGAGATATGGAGATTTCCGATATCCTTGGATGCTGCATCTTTTCTCAACTTACCCCGGCGCAACCTTTTCAACTATAACTCATCATTAGCAGACATCTACGTGAATTGAGACATAACAAACCATTGTGAGGCTCAAGGCGTACCAGACTCAAGAACTACTGGCACAGAAGGGCCAAAGTTCATAGCGGCAGGTTCTATGTCTTGCCGTACTCAGGATCAGAGCTTCAGCCGCAAAAGCCGTCGCTGAACAGGGAGTCGTGATAGAGACAAGTGTGGTCCAAGAGCTGGTTCAGTCACAGAGGTGACTGATTGCGACGAGGTCAAGGTGGTAGAAGTAAGGAAGCTACAGATCATCCCAGCAATATATGTGCCTTATGCAAAGCCCATGAGCGTGGGCGGCTCGAAACCCCCATAGCCTCCAGAATAGCCCCAAGGCTAGGTGGAAAACGCCTAGCTATCCTTACATGCGTGAACAAAATGAGACGGAGCTCTCCCAAATGTAGTATACTGGCCGACTGGCACTGAATGGTACAGCCCCGCGTGGGTGACATCCTGACCTGGCGGTGGGTGGGTTGTTGGGTGAGTGGTGTTGGTTGTTGTGGGGTTGAACAGGCAGATGCTTGGTCAGCACCCCGAAATTACTCAAGATGTCCTGTTAACAGCAAAGGTTATGTGGCTTAGAGTACTTCGTACTTCGTATGGGCACTGGAATTGCTGAATAACTTGATTTTGATATACATGACCAAGACTTTTCAATAGTCGTACAGGGTTCCAAGGTTTCGACACCTTAGGGCCTATGCGGAGGCCAGCGCCTACTGTAACCACCCTGCACCGCGAATAATCGTCAACCCTAGGCAGAAAAGCAAAGCGCTTAATTAAAAATACACAATTTTGCTACAAATTTGTATACAAAATTAGTAATTAAACACTTCGCTTTTCTGCCCACATCGCTTTTCCCTGACTTTAAGCAGCAGCAAAATTGTTGGACACTAAGCAAGTCTACCGACGATTGCCTTATTCTTGTATTTATTATACCCTAAGCTAAAAGCTACCTTTTCGAAAATAGGAGTTAAGATTAACCTGTAAATTAGCCTAGAACATTAATAGGGCAGTGTGTTTAGTAACATAGTTAATACAAACCAAAAACTCGTCCATCAAAAACGCTCTCTACGACGAAGCTGAGTAACTACCTACTAGTCTGGGCTTGACAGCTCTGTCCCTTAAGCGCCCCTTGTAAAGTTGCTTTTGCGACGTAGAATACGCTATGACCAGTGAAAGGTCCTGTGCCATGGAATCACAATGTAGTGTGGGAGTCCAGTCCGCCTGAAAGAGGCACACTCAACATCTTATCGGCATGCATTCTTACACTGGGGCTTTGTATATTGGTTGCGCTACACCTAAATATTACCGAACATAGTAGTGTATCAAAGCACTACTGGAGGAATTTTCATGGGCTGTGCATGTGGTTATCTGCACCTAAGATATTAAGAAGCCTTATGAGCATACTGATGATAATTTCTTACGTAAAGGTTACGGTTCTTCTATAGAGAAATGAAGCATTGAAGTTAGACAGTTGAATATAGGATCTACTTAAAATTGTCGCGGCTCGTATTCGGAAGGACTGGCTTCAGAGCCAAATCATTAGTTTTAAGTGTTTTTGAGGAAGAGACAACACAGCGAGGGAAAGGACCAAAGTAGCTAACAATGATTTATCTTTCTCGACTTGAACTTGTATCAGTCAGCAACGTTTTGTAGTAGAAGTTGCCTTGGAATAGAATCCGTGGACTGCAATATATAGCCATTACGCAGTCATGGGAACTTTCGCCTTCGACACCAGTGGCTTAGACCAAAATATCCTCCCCTGTGGATGAACCCGTTTCATACTTACCATCATAAGCCCTCTCTAATTGACCAGACTTTATACGAGATACAGGGATAGCTAGTGATCTTGCAAAGGCACTTGTATGTCAGTAAGCTTGGTAATTCTACATCCAGATACTAGGGCGCCTTGGTCTGAACCTCCTGTTAGTCTACTGGAGCTAAACACGTTAGCACACACATTCTATTACTTATTAATTCAACTCCTTCGATAGGATAAACTCATCAACATTATTTATCAACATTCCCTAATATCAATGCTTTATCATTGTTCCCAAAAGTAGCATGCGGCAATGTTCATGCTCAATGAAATTGGTATGTTCGTAGTATCTAGCAATCAAGATCTTGTGGCATTGCTAGAGTTTGATCAAACATATGGAATGCACCTAAGCAAGGGGAACCTGAAGGAACACAACCATAGGGACGATCAGCAACACAATATTCACCTAGCAACTGGTAGTATGAGAGAAGTACCACAAGACGTCGACCGAGAAAACCAGCCTATAGACTCCTAGAATGCAGCCCTAATATCAAGTAAAGCTATAGCAGGACATATCCAGAAACAGCCAAGGCTCTGCTCTGTTGTAGTTCAAACAACCTGTTTAACTGAGCTAGGTTAAGCGACGACATTTAACTTAGTTAATTTTCGTAGGTAGCTTACTAGATTTGGGTAACTCGATTTTTGGATAAGCTACTTGATCTCGACAACTTACGTTTTGAGTGGGTCAATTGATTTTGATTATCCAGTTTATTTTGGGGGCTGGCATTCTTATCTATACTCCTAATTACTACCGTTTGAAGCTTCCAGCCATCATAGGACTGCGATCCCAATACCACCTTTCTCTCTTCCACCACCTAAATTCCTCCTCCCTCAAATACCCTTGCCAGGCAATCTCTAACATATCTGACCGGCATGCCTTTCGACATTGCAGCATGAAATCCTCTAATAAGACAGTTGGCGTAGTCTGTGCTGGTAACCATCCCATTATTGTCGCTCAACCCAATATAAACCTTACAATCAAGCAACGGCCCATCATTCTGAAAGATATCATTTTCTTCAACCTCATCTATCAACGAAACGTCTCTGTTGCCAAGTATCTTCACAACCAGCGGGTCTTCAACATAATACTGGCCCGGAATTAAATCCTGTTCATCGAGGGTGAAGAGCGCCCCATGCGACAATAGATATACCATTCCGAAAACATTTTCGCCCTTGGACGGAATTACTGTGGCATAACCATCGATACCAATTTGCCATCTGTAATCCATGAGGACCCCAAGCCCTTGAAAGTTACCGGTGAATGGTGGATCCCGCTTGGTAGTCATCCAATTTGGATCCATATCATGACTGTAACTGAAGAAGTACCTTCCATGCACTTCTAGTTGTTGGTTGTTTGAAATCAGCTCCTCATCAGCACCTATGGACTTTGATACGGGCTGCCTGTCTCTTTGCGGTTTTTCTGATGCTCGCTTCGCTTCCTTTTCTCTGCGTTCTTCCGCTTGTTGGCCCCATGGGAATTCGGTGTTGCATCGTGTCTCTCGTAGCCGTGCTACCCATTTTTCTCGGTCTTGATCTTGATCTGAAATCTCAGTCGTCTCCTCGATGGGCGACCTTACCCTGTGAGTATCGTAACGGATAAGTGATGGAAGATCCTCAGGCCCTTCCGGATCCACCCAGTCTGTCTGATTCAGAAGGACGGTTACTGAATCCTCATAGTCAATTTGGTCTTCGCAGGGTGGTGATTTCTCAAGGTTTTGCTGATCACAATCAATCGGAGCTTCTGAATTCGCGCTTTCATTGTAGTCTGGTAGAGCGGTTGAAGACTCCTTTGGGGTCTCTAAGGGTGTATGGAGATCCTCCTCTGTCATCGTTATGTCGTGCGTGCTATCGATATAGGGCGAAAATGGTGTGGTATTTGGGCTGTTGTACTCTGTGGGTTGAGAGAGATTGGAAGGAGACAGAGGCTTCCCGAAATAAGTCAGTAACTCATACATGGCTCCTGCTGTGAACGGAATATTAAACATGCCTACCTCATTTTTTTGTTCCATTTCCATTAGCTCTTTGCCTGGATATGGCTGGTGTTCCGACATGATTGTGCAATTGCGATGGTGATGGCAAGTACGACAGGTGCGTACCAGTCTCACTTTTAGGGAAGGCGGATATATGTAAATTGTCTCAAAACACAATTTACTCTGGAACATTTCCTTGAAAAAGTAGCACTGCAACATAAATCAGTGACTGGCTTGACCTCAGCGACAGGTTTGCTTTAACTTGGATTGAGTAACTGACTTAATCAGCGTGACTGCCATAATTTAGGTAACTGTCTTGCCCTTCCTTTGAGTAACCCATTTGGCACAATTAACATCATCCATTGATACATGATAGTGCTTACACTCAACTGAAACTCATCCAAGACAAAGAACCATGGCCCTTCTTTAAGTTTTGTCTCGCTTAAGTTCTCTGTAGGGCTGTTTTATTGAAGAAAGGTAGGCTTTTAAGTGGACTTCATGTTTATCCAAGAACTGCAATCGCAGCTGTTTCAGCCCCTTGTGCCATGTCATCAATTATTCGAATTAAGTCGCTTATCCAAATCAAGACAGTTATCTAAATCATTAAAACAATCAGGAATAACCACCTTTGTTAATATTTCCCCTCAAGTTTTAAAGTAGATCCTGCTCTATGTATCTACACATTAAAAAATGAATCATCTTAAAACGCAATGTCTCTAGAATCATCTAAGACAAAGAGCCTTTTCCTTTCTTATTCCCTAGCGAGACTGCAAATGGTCCGCAGACTCATGATTCTATATGTTTATAGAAACTAGGATATCTTTTGCGGAATCTGACACGCTGGGCAATTTACTTGATATTGGTAACTAAGCTGGTTTGGGCAACAAATTTACTTTGAGTAACTACTTCAATATGATCTGTTTTAAACAGGTAACTTGAGTTCGTTAACTGACTCGACTCAAGCAAGGAATCCTCGACTTATTAAGGTTCTAAAAGGTCCTTATTACCTTGGACACATCTAAATTCGTTATGATCAGTAATAAATCATCTCAGTTGCCCAAGCAATTAGGCATCATAGTATATATTCATAATATTATAAACCTACAAGCTTAAACCTCTGAAAAAATAGAAGGCCAGCCCATTCTTCCCAATAATCATCTATAGCAGGTACACAATCACAGCTTCTACACCTTAGCATGCTTCCTCCAATCATGCACGTCCCCAAACCCTAAAACGTCCCTAGTCTTCCTATTAGACAGTAGAGCTTCAAACTCACCCATCTCTCTCGTAATCTTTGTTCCATGACATTCCTTCTCCAAGAACTCCTTTGTGGTACCTTTGATAGTAATGGTATCATTAGTCGCATTGAAACCCTAAAATCCTAATCCACTCTTCTTAGCTGTGAGGTCACAAATCTGGCCAAGATTTCTAGCATCGATGTAACTCGCGTTACACTTTCACGACGGTGGATCATTGATGAAGGCTGGGAAGTCTCTCTCGTACTCATGTGGTTCAATTACATTACCAATACGCAGCGCGCAAATATCGTTCTTATAGAAGGTACGAGCTGTTTTCTCGCCACAAATCTTTGAGAGTGCATATCTAAAGATACTCAGTTTTGAGAATTGAAGTAGAGGAGTTCTTCTGGATAAAGATCATGATATTTCTCAAGTAGAAATGAATGATAGTCTGCATCGCCTTTCGCAAAACACGCCCCATATGTCGTCTTCGAAGAAGCTATGATGTTTTTTTAACACCTAGCTTACAAGCTGTCTCAGCAACATTGTAAGTACTTCTTACATTTGCTTGAAAGGAATCTGAGTTGGATACCAACATATTTCGGGCATAAGCTATAAAATACAAAAACATGTAAGCTTGGTCAACAAGTTAATGAGGAAGTCATCAGATAATTGATCTGCCTACTATCTTCATCCCGCAGGCAAATGTTGGATTTGTAGCGTTTGACATCTTGAAGGGAATAGTAGATATCAAGGGGCTCTCACTTAAAAAATATTGAGGAATTAGAACGTGGGAACTGAACTGAAGGGAAAGTGATACTTAGTCTCACATTCGGTTGAATTAAAGCCAGCTATCCGAAGAGGGGGGTGTTTATAAACTGCCGTTAAGCGACTACCCCTTTTGACAGCTAGCGGACCAGTCATCAAGAGAGTGGGCCTAGAGTTGTATCCTCCCATGCTTCTCTGACTCTTCATGTTCAGCTGGTAGAGTATATCACAACAGAAAACTACCAGACAAAACCATTCCGTACTTGGATCCTGAACTTCACTGTTCAATTAAAAGAAGTCGATTGTCAAATCACTCCAGAATGGAACTTCGTTTGGTCGTTCCAGCGGAGCCAGGCGACAAGCACGTAGAGGTGATCAATGACAGGGAATGGTGTGTGAAAGGCCCCATTGATATCCGCCATAAAGATAGGATTAAGTTTCATTGCGTCTCCTACGTCTGGGGATTCGGTCGTGAGGAAGTGGGAGGCCTCTTCAACTCGCAAATCGAAATATCAGACCAGACTCGGCCTGCTCTCGAAGCTGCAATCCGAGCAGTTAAGGTAGCACATAAGGGTAAAGGAGAAATAATTGAAGCATTCTGGATCGATGCAATCTGCGTTCCACAACAGGATGGGCGAGCGAGAGAAGCAACTCTTGAGAGGTTTGTTCACTTCTAATTATTGCGTTGGTGAAAAGTTTTGGCTTGTTGGAGTTTACCAAGTCAAGATATGTAATTTCAAGATGTGGCTGACCCTTCAAGTATGGGCTTCATATATAGCGCCGCGGAATCAGTAATTGTTGTTCTCCAAGCACCCACTTGGGCAATAATAAAGTCAGCCACTGCCAGAAGTCCACATGATTTTATCCAGTACGATGAACTAAAGGTACTGGAAAGAGACGAATGGATCAAGAGCCCCTGGACGTATCAAGAAATCGTCAACAGCAATTCCATACTCTTCACGGCCCTGGTGATTTCAGGTGCGCCAGCTGAAGACATTGCTATTGATGGTTCACCATTTCTCAATTGTGTTGGTTTTTCCCTGGACCGATGGAAAAAACAATTTAGAAAGACAGAAATGGAGGCCCTGGCGGAGTTCAGGAACCTCAGCGCCCTAGCAGATACACTAGCCGATGAGAAATAAGTGGTTATCTCGACCGTACGGCTCTGTGCGTCTTGTCCAATATAGGCCAGAGAAGATACAATCCTGAATTCCCTAAAAATTCGCTTCTAGCTGCCTTAGGTGCCTTGACAAAAGACGTATCATGGGGAAATCCCGCCGAATCCATTTCAGAGCTCGCTGGGAAGGTAATGGAAACGTGTGAGATGAACAATGACTTCTCTTTCATTTATACTGCAGATCAGAGGGACCAAACACCCGGAAAGGAATGGAGGCCAGATCCCAAACAGGCAGATTTCGGTACACTAAAACCAATGCATTTGATTCCGATCATAAAATGGTATAGTTGGGGAGAGAAACAAGCTGGAAGAAAGGATGACAAAGGCTTCTGGCTTGAAAACATGGTTCTGCTTAAACAATCAGCTGTTACGAACAACGCAGGAAGAGAGTACATCCTGAAGTGGATCCAAGGATCAGCGGCATTTTATGAAAATGGCTGTGTACCAGCTCCTGGGTTCAGCAAATGGCAGCAAGGGCAAGGAGGTAGCCTCGAAGAAGCTATGTTGGAATCATTGAAGGCTATGGGATTTACCGGTAGTGACTTGTACCAGCGGTGCGAGAATGGCTTGTTTTTCTCCCAGCTGCAGCTGGAAGGTCGAAGAGAGGTTGAAATGTTTGCCACGTCCAGTATTCGGTGGAACTTTGGATCTCCGGGAATTGCACGCTGGAAGGAGGATAATGGAGACCTGAGATATTGCGCCGGGGTTTTCGCCGGGGATATTTCGAACACTGTGACACAACAGCTTTTATTGTGTTGGTAAGTGGTCTAGATTTATGAGTCTACGCACACATTTTTCTCTACACTTTTCCTCCGCAATGCAGGTTTTAAACCATCCACGCCCTTACTCAGCCCTTTTAGCCAATATATTTAGTGTTTCGCCATCAACCCTCATAGTCTGCCACTCCGTCATAGCCTTCGCACCGATTCTCTCATAAAATTTAATGCTTGGCTCATTCCACTTCAGAACACTCCACTCCAGCCTGCCACCGTCCGAGTCTACAACCTCCTTAGCTAACAATCCTAGCAGCTTCTGTCCATACCCATGTCCCCTCTCGCTCTCCCTCACGAACAGATCCTCGAGATAAATTCCTGCCTTTGCACGCCAGGTGCTGTAATTGTAGAAGTAGAGAGCGAGCCCGGCTGGTGCGCCGGTTGGTGTGAATGCGACGAGCGCCCGCGCAGGTCGGGAAGGAGAGATCGAATCAGCAGGGTTGGAGGCAGTGGCTGCAAATGCGATGGTCGTAAGGAGGGTTTCATGTGTAGCCTGGACAGCAGCTGGCTCTTTTTCATAGTCGGCAAGCTCTTGAATCAATTGGAGGATCATGGGAACATCTGATACCTGAGTGTTAGTATGAAAGAGAATAATGGGAGATCATGCGTCAAATCACCTTCTCTGACTGCATGTCGAATTACTGCGCCTACTGGAATTGCCATTGTATATTTTTGGTGTATCACAAATGTTGACCAGAGAGTTAACTTCAAACCAATTGCGGGGTGTGATGAGGGGCAAGGGACATGCGCTGCTAGCGGCCGCTTGTTACAGAGGAGTTGCTGCGTCTTGTCCCTAGGTACACTAGATAGGTTCGTTGTAGAAGAGAGACAATTGTTATACTGTAGAATGGAAAGGTATACAGCTACATTCTTTTATATAATCTGCCACGGCGCTAAGTACTACGCCCTTTAATCAACATTTACAGATTGTAGCACACTGACCTCGGCGAAAGGCTTTTAGCCATTACGTAAAGGTCCGTCGTAAGTGATCATTTTGGATTATTGCAGCTGCTTGCTGGATTTTCTCCAGGCTTTGGAACAAGTGCTGCATGCGCTATGCAGCGGTTTTGGGGGGTCTGGGAGCCTGTTTCTTGGGAGCCTTTTTCTCCTGGAAGGCGTCCTCAAGTCCCTCGAATAGCTCCAGGTCTTTCAATGATGGCTGTGTAATTTCACCAGACAGAGCTTTCCCTGCTGCCTTGCCCCAGATTACAACCCACTTCTTCGTATTTTCGTCCTGCACGATTTTCGGACTTTGAGCCCAAATCTTGGCCCATAATCTTCGAAAGGCGCGTTGTGATAAATCCCATCTGATTATTCCCCCTCGCTTATAGTCAGAAGGCATGTATATCAGATTTCCTGTCTCGCTGTTCAGCTGGAGGTTTTTTGACGAAGTCCTCGCAGGGTCATGAACCCATCCCGTTTGATCGTGCAAACTCTGCAACCACAGGCCACTTCCCGAGGGACGCTGGGGAATAGGCTTCTCATACAGTATAATTCCAGTTGCGAGACCGCATAGCCTATCCCAATCTCGCGGGGGAAGAGGTGGCAATATGCTGTCGAGCGTTTTCGCCCAAAATTTGGCTCGCTTTGATGCTTCGAGTTTGGCTGGGAGAGGGCGCCCCCATGTGTTCTTTTCTTCGATGTTCGGAGTCGCTCGTCGTATCTTCTGCCGTTCTGACTCAGGGGGGTGGTTTTGTAATTGACTATTGACAAGGGCTAGGAGCTTAGAACTTGGAGTAAAACTCCTCGCGGGTTCTCCAAGCTTCTGAACAAACGTGTGAATGTTAGTACTTTCCTGCTCTTTTGCTGAAGGCACATCATTATCCGTTGTCCGCAACAAATCATTAACCAATTCGCGACGACGCTTTCCCTTCCGGCCATACGCAAGCTCCATAACATGCTTCAAAGCGTCTTGGTCGCATCCGCTAGCACGCTGAAGTCTCCTGAGGTCTGATTTTGCGCTTTTATAGGCTGTTTTTAGCTTCCCTGCCTCGAGTTTTGTTTTGGAACTTCTTCTGAAGCGTTCCCGAATATGATTGTGTGCATACTGTCGCAAGGAAGACTCAGGCAGATATGTTGCTGCACGAAGCAGCTCTCGATACAGCTGCAAGACATCGCAATGACTTGGGGGACGATCGATAGGTGTTGGTGAAATCTTGAAGGGGCGCATCCCTTTGGCAGTAGGTAAGCCTACAAAGACACACTTAATTGAACAGCATACTTTGCATTGTGTCGCTGAATGGATGCTCTCGGATGGATGTTGTTAAATTCGTACTTCGTAGCCTCAGGCGCATATGGAACGTCGAAGGCAAATTGCACTGTGAACGACGTGACGCGTGGGGGGACTGCATTAGGGAGAATATTCTTTCTGTAGGGAAACAAATGCAATACTACCTAGGTATCTACGTACGGATTGTTTATTATTTGTGAGTATTGTCATAGGCCAACCAGTTGGTAAACTTACCTTTATGTGACTTGAAGATCCGCGTCCTTGTATCCCTCCTAGCGCGTCCAAGTCCCAAATTCGCGTCTCGCGATGGGCGGTACCAATCTCCTCCTTCGATGATTGGACACTGCCTGACTTCCACTTTATCTTCCTGGCGCCAGACACGAGAAGGGCACCAACGACGCGTTCCTTATCGGCATTGACCTCCTCGTGCAAGTTGAAGTTGGGATATACTTTGTAAAGACTTGCTCTTGGTAGAGCCATAACTAAGCTGTGGATTGTCGCATCGCACGTCACTACTTGGCATTGCACAGGGCATGCACTGAAAAGCGCTGCAAACTCGACCCCATGGCCTCGGCGACATTCACTACTAACACTCAACCCCTTGCGACGACGTCCTACTCCCGACAAAACCACCTAAATTCCCAGCGGGCTTTCTCTTCTGCCAGCGGTACATACGAAGGAGAAGAAGCCCCGACGCCTGACCATCGAACCAACTCGCACATGTCTTTCAGTATAAGCCAGAGCTCACAGGGTGGTGGCTTGATGGTGCAGCCGGGAGGATCATTCAGACAGTATGGAGATAGCAATGGCATACACCGTGCAAACTCGTCGCCGCAGATATACTCGGTGAGAAATTTTCCTTCTGCTTGGAAACAAGAGACTAGCGCTAATATGAACAAGGCTGTCTACTCTGGAGTTGATGTGTATGAGATGGAAGTGAACGGAATTGCAGTGATGCGCCGACGCAAAGACAGTTGGTTGAATGCTACCCAGATATTGAAGGTTGCTGGGATTGAGAAGGGGAAGCGGACAAAGATTTTAGAAAAGGAAATCCTAACGGGAGAATACGAAAAAGTTCAAGGTGGTTATGGAAAGTACCAAGGCACCTGGATTAAATTTGAAAGAGGTCTGGAATTTTGCAGACAATACGGAGTCGAAGAGTTACTGCACGCTCTGCTAACGTACGACATGGGTCAAGATGGTGGTGTTGCTGGACGAGGTGGCATCGATACGCCGACAAAGGAGCAAGCAATGGCCGCGCAGCGCAAGCGTTTGTATAATTCGGGTGCAGACAGCAGAGCCAACAGCCAGTCTGGAACTTTCTTTAAAAATATCTCCAGTACCGCTTCACACGCGGTCGCAGCTATTAGTAAAGCAAGGTTTGATTCGCCAGGTGTAAGGAACGGCAATATACCTCGTCCTGCGAGTTTCAGTAGACAATCATCCCAGCAGCATCTGGGTAGTCAAGAATCCACATTTCCTGGGGGTTCGCAGCAGAGTATGCAAAGCTTCACCTCGGATACTAGCTTCAGTGGACAACCGAATTCTGCGTACGCGACCCAGCAACAACCTCACTTTTCATATCAGATGCGTGATGGCGAATTTCAGGAACCACCTCGAAAGCGATTACGTCCCTCGCCAGGAGTAAATGATTCCCAGCAAACAATCGATGGCAGTCTATATGATCAAACAATGCGAGAAGCATCACCAACTGAGCCCAACGAGTCATTTGTTTACCATTCACAACAGCTACAAAATATGGAACAAGGCGAAGGATTCCCAGCAACTCTACTGCCTCTCCCATTACCTTCAGATGTAAAGAAGGGTATTTTGATGTCCTTGTTCACAGATCCATCGCGAACAAATTTCGACCATCATGAAGCCTTCACAAACCTCTCGGACGAAGATTTGGATTCACCAATCGATAACAGTCTCCACACTGCTCTGCACTGGGCTGCTACCCTAGCGCGCATCCCTCTCTTGAAGGCGTTGATTCGACGTGGTGCGAGTATCTATCGCGTCAATGGCATGGGAGAGACTGCCTTGATGCGCGCTTGTGTCGTGACAAACAGCCTGGATATTGGAAGCTTCCCCGATCTTCTTGAGCTTCTTGGTCCAATTATTGAGGCTCGAGATACGCGCGGAAGAACGGTTTTACATCACATTGCCATCACTTCTGCTGTCAAGGGACGAAGTCAAGCTAGCAAGTATTATTTGGAATCTCTTCTTGAGTTTGTCGTCCGTCAAGGAAGTGCACCAGGCAGCCAGCAATCGTTAAATAATGGACCGCCATTAGTTCGACCAATGGGTATTGGCCGTTTCATGTCTGAGATGGTCAATATCCAAGATCAGTCAGGTGATACAGCACTCAATATTGCTGCTCGGATTGGAAATCGGAGTATCATATCTCAGCTGCTTGAAGTTGGAGCAGATGCAGGCATTCCCAATCGCGCAAATTTGTGTCCCGTAGACTTTGGTATTGGCGATCCTGCTGATGCAGCCGAGCGTGCTGGTGGAGCTTATGGGAGCCCCGAGAAATCAGGCAATGACCGGGAGAAGAGTGGTGACATCATGACTTGTAAGTTGCTTCCTACTATTGGTGTTCTGTGCTAAGCTTTTCAGCAATTGCATCTCTTCTACAGGGCATAGAAAAAGAGTTCAAGCAGGAGATGGACTCAAAGCAGGCTGTAATCAACTCCTACCACACTCAACTTCGCGAATCGTCTGCTGAGCTAGGAACACAACGTCGGCGCCTTGAAGCATATCAAGCGCGAGTCAGGGAAATGCAAGAACGCAAGGTGAAAAATTCAAACCTTGAGCGAGCGAGGGATGAGCAGGGACAGCGTCTTGCGCAGATACAGCAGCAACGTGGTCATACTAATGGGGAGGTTCAACTGCGTTTAGGTGATGCCGACAAAGCTTTCGAAATCCCGTCTTTGACAAACATTGTTCAAACTTCTGGACAACCACAGACTCTAAATCAAGCTCAAAAGTCCTCTTTGCCCCCGGCTTCAGTGCTCCGTGCTCGACTGAACGCATATACTGCTAATAATCTAACACTTGAGGACAGTGTCAAAAACTTGAAGAGCAAGAGTACCGACCTAGCTTCCAAATATCGACGAATCATTAGTCTATGTACTGGGGTAGAGGAGCCTAAAATCGACGGTCATCTTGACAATCTGATGCGAGCAGTTGATAGTGAACAGAATGATGTTGAACTTGGCCGTGTAAGGGACTTCTTACAACGTGTCGATGGCTCTGATTGAGGCTCATTCTGTTCTTCACCTGTGTATAAGACTATGACGGCGTTTTTGCGAATGGCATGGGGGCTGATATGATTGCATTTTGCATGGAGTTTGTGGAAAGCGGCGGTTCTAATACCGATGCTAAACAGGATAGCGCTCGTACGTTTGAGTTGGGTGAACTTTTTTTGTACGGCAAAGGATATACCTGCCCTTAAGGCTTACCATTGCCTTTCGGAGGTAACGGATATTGTAATGGCAATAATTCAACAGACTTCTGTGTCTACTACCACTTAGTGCAATCAGTCTTGTTGTGAATTTATAGCTAATGTTAAAGCTGAACAGAGGCCTTTTACACATTATATCTCGCTGAAGTTGTGAGAATCCTCGTTCGTAGCGAAGGTAGACTCAGTATATGGAGAATATAGAGGATTTGAATAAAAACCTGAATTATTTGATTTTCTATAACTGGAAGGAGGGAAGTAGGTAAGCTTTATAAGGACCATTCTGGATACGACGGCATTGGCGCGTATTGCCATATATCCCGAAAATAAATTATTCAAATAGGCCCGAATTAAATAAAGGACGGAAAGAGAAAAAGCAAAGATGATCAACTTAATTGGGGATATACTCCGACAGGTGACGTGACCTGGGCCAAGTCACTTGGCTCATGACCCGTCTTTAAAGAATTCTATTCTACGATATAAAAGTATATGATACTCGAAGCTATAACTTTGAACTGTTTCATTATCTGCTGGAACGTGAAAACTGAGAACAATAGGTTCTTACTATCTAAATCCAAGGAAAAATTAGATGGTTGAATTGGTGAGACCTTTTATTTCAACT
>JAJONI010000675.1:3587-19901 GCA_022190145.1 Pezicula rhizophila
TTATCATCCAAGTTAAGATCAACCAAACACTCCCCCCACCCCCAACACCTCTCCATAAAAACAAAAACTCTCCCCATAACCCCCCCGCCCCAAAAGAAAGTTTCAAAGAATCCACCTAATCCTAAGACCTAACCTCCATCTACACAAACAAAAAGGAGCAGAAAAAGAGAAAGAGGAAGAGGAAAAACATAAAAGCAGGCAGATAAGAAATAATTAAACACCACCACCCTCACTCCCTCCCTCCCTTCATTTTTTTTCTTATCTAAAATTCTTCTGCTGCAGTTACCATTTACAAGAATGACTACAGACAGATAGATAGACAGATAGATATCTATTCGATTTATTCAAACCTTTTCCTCTCTAACGGACAGTGAGGAGGAGGAGGTGTAGCTAATGTTGATTTTATACCCACTGTGGTGGATTTTCTCCTCGATAGTATAGAGAGAGCTACGTAGGGGTTTCTACTCGGCTGAACTGCTCTGCTGGTCTAAATCGCGAGTAAATGGTATGGGCTGCGGAGGTGGACGAGTCACATGTTGGAGTATACAAGTTGCATTCGACTATAAGAGTAGACGACCTTACTAAACAGAGGCGATTAGGTGTGCTCCCGGTAGAAGTTTAGCTCAAGGATATTAAGATATATTAGGGAATATTTCGTAATTAATATGCAATGTATTGTCACTAAAATTCTACAATGCTATATGTACCCTTCTTAGGTTTGATTCAACGCAAATGTACCCAAATAAGAGTATATATATCTTTTATTTTCCATTCCAAAACGCCCCTACTCCAATTTTCTTTTCCTTGCTGATGACTCCCTCCTTATGGCGCCAAAACCAATGCAAGCAGAGCCATTCGGCAGTAAAGACCATATCTCATCTATATATTATTGATTAGCTTAAATGCTGGGAATAATGCGGCCCCCACTCCAAAAAAAATAAGAACATACCTGTCTAAAATATGCAGCTCGTTGATCAAAGTCAACCTCCTCGCCAATCTCGTTATTTCTAGGCAATGGGTGCATAACAACCATCTGGCTCTTTGCATTACGAAGAGTCCTGTTGTCAACAATGAAGCTATCCTTCAGTCTCTCGTACTCAGCCAAGTCTGCAAAGCGCTCCTTCTGGACACGAGTGCAGTAAAGAACATCACTGCGAGCGATAATTTCTGGCGTCAGCTCAGTAGATACGGAAAGTAACTGGCCCGGCTTAGATTTGATAATGTCAAGGATGTCGGCTGGTAGAGCCAGTGCCTTTGGCGAGACGAGTTGGATCTGTACGTCGTAGTGTTGGAGAAGCTTCACTAGGGAATGAACTGTACGTCCGTATCGGAGGTCACCAGTGAATGTGATTGTGAGGCCAGTGACGGTGCCGAGCTCCTCTCTAATGGTGAAGAGATCCAAGAAGGCTTGTGTTGGATGCTCCTTGCTACCATTGCCACCGTTAATTATGGGAACTGGAGAGAACTTGGCGGCAGTGGCAGCACTGCTCTCATCAGGGTGGCGAAGAACAATAGCATCACCATAGCATCCAAGGGTTCGGATGCTGTCGGCAAGTGACTCTCCCTTCACGGTGCTAGAGTGAGATGTTGCAATTGCAATCGTCCTGCCACCAAGTCGTTGCATAGCTGCATCGAAGGATGCGGACGTCCGTGTAGATGGCTCATAAAACATAGTGCAGAGGAGTCTGCCTTGAAGAATGGACAAGACACCCTCCCGCTGCACACCAAGGCGCATCTCTTGAGCGACTGTAAAGAGCAGATGAAGATCTTGGCGGGTAAACTGATTCACTGAAAGGACATGCTGGTTCTTGAACGGCGACTGTCCAAGTAGTGTCTGCAAGGATGGCGAGACCTTCGGCTGTCTTGCTAGAGAGGGACCAAAACCGTCTGCGATTGCAGAACTGTTGTTAAGCGAAGGTGATGTTGGCGAAGCTGAGATTCCATCGAGAAATCTCGATCGAGTGGCAGGCCTCATTGCTGGTGCACCAAGCGTTGATTGGCGTCGACCTCCTACGCTTCCGTTCAGGCTGCTAGGGACTGGGGACGCAGGAGTAGCCTTGACGCTAGGCGACATGGGTGTAATAAGATGGGAAGACATATCCTTTCCATCAAGCGCATCTGCAGTAAGTTCGCCATCTAAGCAGGCAGTCTTCTCCTGGAAAATGACTCTCTGGACAGCGCCACGCATGGTCTTGCCGGCAAAATGGGACCAGACCGAGGTTTTGGCCAACGTATAAGGACGATCAATTTCAACCTCCACAGATGTCCCGACTTGGTCGTGAAGCTCAAAGATTTCTTTAGGGTTGTCGTGAAGACGAAGTTTGATATCATCGATAGTTAATTTGCCGTCGGCTACAGCAGAAAACAGCAATGGTAGAGTATCTGCAATACCAGCCGCAGCATCGGCCTTTTCGCCAACAGCATGAGCAATCTGGTAAGGTAGGCTACCTACGGAGAAGACATCAATGGTGCTCATGTGGTCCCATAGAGCTTTTTGATCCTTAGCAGTTGGAAGGAATGAAGCTGCGGGGAAGTCCTCCTGCGATAGGAACAGAGCATAGACAGAGACGTCACAAGTCACTTTTAGTCCCTTCTGCTTCGCGAGCGAGATGAGTCTGATGTCGTCTTTGGTGGTGACGCTAGTGACATGAATTTTCCTGTTGTGTAGGCTTGCAAGGAGGAGAATCGATGCCAGATCAGTCATCTTAGCATCAGTAACAATTGGCTTGAAGCTTGGCCAGGCTTCGAAATGAGCAGTCACTGCCGCAACCTTACTGATATTGTCATTGTCGGAAAGGTGATTGAAAGGGATGAAAAGCGATCCCACTTCACCTGTGACATGGCTAATCTGATCAGCATTGGCGAAGGTGGCAGCAACAGAGAAATTGTAGTCACAGCTTGCTCCGCGCTTAGTGTTCAATTGCGCTGACTTGAGTGCACGAGTATCGGTGATTGAGCCATCGATTCCCAATGGCATAATGCGGATCATGCTAAATCCAGCGGCAATAGAAGCCTTTGTAGCTATTTGGAAATCACTGCTGCCACGAGTAGCAATACCAGGGACGAATGCAGCAATATTGACCAAGCCAGGGAGGACGATGGTTCGATGGCTTGTTTGAGCATCAAAGGGGCTGATCTCCATATCAAAATGTCTCGCAATGGCTTCGACGAGAATCTTCGCATTCTTGACGTTTGTCACCAATGGGGTTTGGTAGTCTACTGCCATTCGTCGTGTACGGTACCCTTTGCTCATATAATTGGCAGGGCGTCGGTATCGGTTGCTGGAAGGAAGATTGATATAGAGGTCAATCATATTGTTGGCAAGGTGCTGTGTAAGAGAGAACTCCGATTTTTGATCGTCATCATCCTCTCCAAGAATTTCCAGGTATTGGACGGGGACATCGTGCTCTTGCAAGAAATCAGCGGTTCCTGCAGTGGCGAAGAGCTTATACCCTAGCTGTTGTAATTTGAGCACAGAAGGAAGCATCTCCTTTTTGTCTTTGTAAGAACCGATCGACAGCAAGATATTGCGGTTTGGCAGTTTGAAACCGGTGGCGATTAAAGCTTTGATATATGCCTCGTACTTGTCACCACCGAAGCATGCGACTTCACCAGTGGATGCCATTTCGACTCCCAAAACTGGATCTGCACCAGAGAGTCGAGAGAAACTGAATTGAGGTACCTTTACACCAACGCAACCTTCTTGTAGATCGGTAGGTGGGTACTCTAGGAAGGGAACACCCATGATGGCCTTTGTCGCCATCTCGATGAGGTCCACGCCCATGACCTTCGATACAAATGGGAAAGATCGGGAAGCGCGAACGTTGCATTCAATGACTTTAATATCATTATCTTTAGCAATGAATTGAATGTTAAAAGGTCCAGTGATGTTCAAAGCCGCACCAATCTTGCGGGTAGCTTCCTCGATTCGTTGGATGGTTGTTCGCTCAAGATCCTGGGGTGGCAAGATGAGCGTGGCATCACCAGAGTGAACTCCAGCATTCTCAACGTGCTCTGAAATGAAATGGCCAACTGTTTTACCTCCCATGGCAACTGCGTCCATCTCGATCTCTTTGGCGTTCTCAATGTATTTTGTGATGACAACGGGGTGTTCTCTAGATACCTCAGCTGCTTGCTGAAGGTATGATTCGAGATCGGCTTGGGAATACACGGTGTTCATAGCAGCTCCAGATAGAACGTAGGATGGGCGAACAAGGACTGGATAGGATACCTTGTCGCAGAAGATTTTTGCTTCCTCAAAACTGGTGAGTTCCTTCCATGTTGGCTGATCAACACCAATGCCGTCAAGCATACGAGAAAATTTGTATCGGTTCTCAGCGGTATCGATCATTTCTGGCGATGTTCCAAGAACTTTAACGTTAACACCCTGTGCTTGATGCAATTGAAGAGCTATGTTGTTCGGAGTTTGTCCACCCATAGCAATCAAAACACCGCTGGATGATTCAAGCTCATAAATATCGAGAATGGTTTCCAGGTTGATGTTCTCGAAGTAGAGTCTGTCAGCCTCGTCATAATCTGTGCTGACTGTCTCCGGATTGTAATTGACCATGACAGTCTTGAAGCCAGACTCCCGAAGCGTTCGGATAGCTCTTACAGAGCACCAGTCAAATTCGACAGACGATCCAATACGGTAAACTCCAGATCCAAGTACCATAACTCCCTTATCCTCAAAATTGACATCGTTCTCAGAGCCATTATATGTGAGGTACAAATAGTTGGTAAAGGCTGGAAACTCTGCAGCAACGGTATCGATTTGCTTGACAACAGGGACAATTCCTGCCTCTACTCTGAGCTTGCGTACAGCTCCTGGGTTAGAGCCCCAGAAATGGGCTAGCTGCAGATCACAAAAGCCAAGTTGCTTAGCCTGACGGAGCAGGCTCATTGGGACAGTTTGGGTGTCAAACTTGGTCATCATCTTGCCGAAATCGCTTAGTCCCTTGAGCTTGGTCAAAAACCATTTGTCAATCTTGGTCATCTCCCAAATCTTTTCAGCGGAGTAGCCTTTATGCATTGCGTTGGCAATAGCGAAGAGACGCTGGTCAGACGGGGTTTGGAGCTCATCATCAATGGACATGAGCGCTTTTGTCTCATTGAAGCCCAAGTTGTGAAAGTCGATTGCTCTAATAGCCTTTTGAATAGCTTCCTCAAATGTTCGACCAATGCTCATGACCTCACCAACACTCTTCATAGAAGAGCCGAGTTGGGTAGACACTCGAGTGAACTTCTTCAAGTCCCACCTAGGCATCTTGACCACGACATAGTCGAGAGATGGCTCGAAGCAGGCACACGTGACCTTAGTCACCGAGTTAGATATTTCATTCAAAGGAATGTTCAACCCAAGCTTTGCCGCGACAAATGCTAATGGATAGCCAGTAGCCTTAGAAGCAAGAGCTGAGGATCTCGATAATCTTGCGTTGACTTCGATGATACAGTACTCTCTCGAATTTGGGTTTAGAGCGTACTGGATATTGCACTCGCCAACAACTCCCAGATGGCGAATAACGTTGACTGCAGTTGTACGCAACATGTTGTAGTCTTCATCAGATAATGTTTGAGAAGGAGCAACGACAATAGAATCTCCTGTGTGGATTCCGAGGGGATCGAAGTTCTCCATGTTGCAAACAGTGATACAGTTATCACGGCAATCACGAACAACTTCATATTCGATTTCTTTCCATCCCTTCATACTCCTCTCAATCAGGACTTGAGGACTTGCTGCGAAAGCCTTGTTGCAAAGCGCAATCAATTCTGACTCGTTGTCGGCGAAACCACTTCCGAGACCACCTAGAGCATACGCGGCGCGCACAATGACTGGGAATCCAATGTCCTTGACGACTCGTACAGCTTCCTCTACTGTGTTGGCAGAGGCAGACTTCGCACATTTTTCACCAATGGATTCCATGCTACGAGCAAACAATTCTCGATCTTCCGTGGTAATGATCGTATCGATCGGTGTACCAAGTATCTTAACGCCGAGCTCTTCAAACTCGTCCTTGAGTTGGATTCCGACTTGTAAGGCCGTCTGACCACCGAAGGTAACATATATCGCATCAGGTCGTTCGTGAATGATGACTTTCCGTACAAACTCGGCCGTAACGGGTAAGAAATAGACCTTGTCGGCCAGACCCTTTGATGTCTGGATGGTGGCAATATTTGGGTTGATTAAGATCGTGTAAATACCTTCCTCTTTCATGGCCTTGATGGCTTGACTTCCTGAGTAATCAAATTCTCCAGCTTGTCCAATGCTTAGACCTCCACTACCAAGCACAAGAACTTTCTTTACATCAACCCGTGGATGAAGTTTCTTATTTTCTTCAATCTCGCCGCCAGGGAAGTGGACAGGTGCCAACATGAGCTGACGATCGCTAATGCTTTTGACTATCGTGTCTATGAAGACATCAAAAAGATACTCTGTGTCTCTGGGGCCTGGTGTGCTCTCTGGATGAAACTGAACACTGAAGTACGGCTTGCTGACGTGTCTGATTCCTTCGTTAGTCCCATCATTGGCATTTACGAAAAGCTCCATCCACTCTGAGGGTAAACTCTTGGCATCCACCTCGAAACCGTGGTTTTGTGAAGTGATGTGACATTTTCCAGTCAACATATTAGTACATGGGATGTTGTGACCACGGTTTCCAAACAGCATCTTCTGGGTTTTTGCACCTGCTGCTCTAGCCAAAAGCTGATGTCCGAGACAGATGCCGAAAATCGGAGTCCTGTTCTCCTCCATGGCGGATGCTATGTGCTTGACAGTCTTATCCATCACAGCAGGATCACCGGGGCCGTTGGAGATGAAAAGGCCATCGTAGTCCTTGCCAGCAAGGGCTGGGAAATCATAGTCCCAAGGGCAAACGAGCACTTCAACACCACGCTTCACAAGACACCGCAATTGATTATATTTCAGCCCAACATCCAGACATAGCACACGTACAGGTCTGCCGGAAGGATGCTTGAGGACTGTTGACGGATTCGGAGAATACAATTTAGGCTTTTTTATCGAGACGTCTGCGACGAGGTTCTTCGTGTTTGGATTGACCCAATCTATTGTCTCAAAAGCAGATCTCCAGTTTTCGGAAGATGTAAGGGCAACGGTGCCGTTGCTGGCTCCGTTGGTGTGCCCATTGGTGTGTCCATTGGTTAGGTTCTGCTTCTGTACGAGCATGCGACCTAGTGTACTACCTTCGCTTCGAATCTTCTTGGTCAGCGCTCTAGTATCAACTCCGTAGATGGCTGGCACGCCTTGCTCTTTCAACCACGTTCCCAGCGATGAAGTAGCGAGGAAATGTGAGAAGTCTTCCCCAGAGTAGGAGGCAGTAATAAGACCAGCAATGTGAATTTGCGACGACTCGAAGTGAGCTGGCAGGTCCTTGAGCAAATCGTCCATGGTTTCCCGAGAGGGTACACCATAGTTTCCGACCAGAGGAAACGTGATGACGAGAATCTGGCCACGATATGAGGGGTCCGTCACCGACTCTGGATACCCCACCATGCCAGTCTGGAAGACTAACTCTCCCGCAACACTCTTCTTTGCACCAAAACTATATCCTTGGTACACGGTGCCATCCTGCAGCTCGAGACAGACGATTCCCTCGTCTTCGGCATCGAGAATCTGAGCAGCGGTCGGGGGGTACGGAAGAGGGGGAGGAGAAGGCATTGTATCGAGAGGGTGGATAGGCGTGTGGAGAGGACCAACTGGTAAGGTTGGTTGGTTCGATGATCGACAAGACCTGCTTACACTTTGTCCGTCAACCTTCTGCAAAAGCAGAATGAAGGACAAAGAATTGATATACTATAACTCGTCGTACCTTCTCCCGAGTAATAGCAATGGAGATTTTAAAAGATATGGTCTGCTAACAAACAATTGAGTTTGCAGATCGAGAAAAGAAATTTAGTTCAGCCCAGTTGCGAACAAAAAAAGCCTGCTCAAAAACGGACTAAGTGTTAGTCCGCGTGGGAGCTAGCAGCTTAGCGTGCATAGAAAAGAGAAAAGAAGAAAAAATTGATGTCAGCCTTGCATAGATACTCGACAGCCTCGTCCTTTGCCACCCCACACACAAAAAAAAAACCGGCAGGCAAAGCTAGACACGAGTATGATAAATTGAACCGTTCCACGTGAGTTCGTGAGTTCGTGAGTTCGCGAGCTTTTGCCAGTATTTTTTTTAAAAAAAAAAATTGAGTAACTAACCCACTTGATTTAAATAACTAAATTTTTTTTCGATCCGAGTAGCTTACTTGATTTGGGTAACTTACTTGACTTAAGATGCTAATTAGTATCTCACTTGTTTCTGACTTGAGTACCTCACTTGAGTTGGATACCCTGGTGGGGCGGTGAGCCCAAAGCGCTGCAACATGGGTCAAATACAGTATCAATTGTACTGTTAGCTTTGTACGCCTATCAGGACTTGCTGGGCAACGGGGGCGGGGGCAACGAACAAGTAATGCGACAGAACCGTTTGCTGTTAAGGCGTTCGTGCATTCTTTGAAAGCCAATCATGACTACAGTATAGATTCCAGATAAATCGCTCAGTACAGTAAATTGACCTTATATAGTAACTGTGATAGGAATCCCGAGTCAGCAAGCAGTGAGACATCCATAACATATCTGCATCGATCCTGTACAGCCTTGAAAATGGAGCAGATGCAGTGGACAAAGTGCCCCCGCCAAGATCTTTTGAGATCAAAGAGTGTGGCAAGTGGTGAGCGGTGAGCGGTGCCCGGCCGCGCATGATTGGCCCCCTTGCTGCGAGATCAACAAAGCTGCAGCTTTCTCGCATATGCTGTGTGAATGCTGTGTGGAGGCTGCAGCATGCTCTCGATGAACTCTCCGTCATGATTCTAACCCAAAAAAAGGTCATGTGCATGGCCGAGTCCAGATAAGCAAATAGGACTTGCAGATTTCGTCTCATAGCATCTTCAATCATATATTATATACCTCAATTCTCCAATTTATCCTAATCTCAGAGCCTCGTTGCCCAGAGGCCAAAACTCGATTATCGCTACCGAAGATGAGCCATATAGCGCGATAGCCGTGTTGACATTTGATATTCGCTTCTGAGAAAAGCCATACATACATAATAATCCAATTTTGGCCACGACCCAATCGCTCGCAGGACCCAAAAAGAGGCTTCGTTGTGGTGGGAGTAGTGGTTAATAGTCGTTTCCACCAGCAACAATGCTATCTTCGCTCCTTCGCCCACGAAAAGGCCGTAGACGCGTCCAAGAACATTCGCCTTTCTCTTCACAATTTGATCGTTCTTCTCCAGCCCCTCGTCGAGGTCCACGCATTGCCCGCCACGCTACAGCAGATTGGACAGAGACTGAAGATGGGGATCAAAATTCCGAGGACGACGAGGAGGAGGACGTACACGGCAGGGAACACACCGAAGAGGAAGATGATGAGGACGGAGACGACGATGGGGAAGATGACGAGGATGGCGATGAAGAATCACCTCTACTTCCAATTTTCTCAGCAGCGCATCTTGGTACATCTGGCAGAACCCCCTAATGTATGCTGGCAGATGCTAACCTTCAATTAGACTCTATTCCAGTGTATAACTTGACGCATGCGATTCGGCTTATTGTCCTTCCTAGAACCGAAACCACCTTGACCTGGGACCAGTTGCGGTCTCCGCAGGTCTCGCAGTTCCTTGTCAAGCCAATGCAGCAGCAGATTCGAACCTCACACTTTTCTCGAGCGACATTGTATGCACTTATGGCAAACTGTTTACAGTTCACAAAAGAAGGCGAGCGAAATGCTGGTTTGGCAGGCAACAGCAAGACCAGAGCTATGGTGTGCGAGCTACTAGCTCTCAAGCTGTTGAAGGAATACAATACCCGAGAACTGATTGATGCTCTTTCCTACGATTTCTTTCCTTTGCAAGGACTATCACCACCAGAATCTGGAACTCTAACACCAAGGCCAGGCACAGCTCGAGGAAGGCCTGCAGCGGCTCGGATTTCGACTTTGGAGGTTGCAATAAGAGCATCGGCCAAGCACTTCATCGCACACCCGCTCGTGGTGCAGCAACTAGAAGCTGTATGGGCGGGCTCTATAGTCTTTCACTCAGCTGCCGATAATTTACACCGGCCCAATGCTGCTATAATATCAAATCAAACCCAAATCTACCGTAAACCAAACGAAAGCTCGAATCTGCTGGCAGTTCCTGGTCAAAACTCCGGTTACGGAACATCCAATGGACAACCACAAAAGCTGACTTTCCATGAGCCCGTTCAAATAATGACCCGGCGTACCGTAACCCTCTACGACCCTAGAGATGCTTCGCTCTTCAAATTGTCTAGACTACGAGTTCCTCGTTACCGCCAATTCTTTTCCACATTGTCATTCGCCATTCTCCTTGGTCTCTTCCTGGCGGTTCTAGTTGAACGATCCATCGAGATTACCCCGCTTGAAATTGTCTTCTGGTTTTGGAGTGCTGGCTATATGCTCGATGAGCTTGTCGGATTCTCAGAACAGGGTTTCCAGCTCTACATCATGAGCTTTTGGAATGCATTTGATTTAGGCATTCTCTTTCTCCTCATAATCTTCTACTCCATGCGATTATATGGGATCTTCTTGGTGGATATTGGCAGGCACCAATGGAATGATATGGCATACGATGTGCTGGCAACGAACGCAATCCTTCTTTTCCCACGCTTGTTCAGTATCCTGGACCATTATCGATATTTCTCGCAGCTGCTGATTGCCTTTCGCTTGATGGCCATTGATTTGGTTGCGGTATTTGTGCTCATTCTCATTGCGTGCAGTGGCTTCTTCGTTGCCTTTACTCTCTCATTTGGAAAGAACCAGTATGATGCGGCCGGAGTGGCTTATAAGATTTTCCAAATTCTGATGGGTTTCACACCCGCTGCATGGGAAGCATGGGGAACGTATAATATGTTGGGGAAAGCACTTTTAGTGCTATTCTTATTCATTTGTCACTTCTTGGTTGTTACCATTCTCATCACAGTCCTCACAAATTCCTTCATGGCTATCGTCTCCAACGCCAACGAAGAGCATCAGTTTGTCTTCGCAGTGAACACAATCTCAATGGTCAAGAATGATGCGCTTTTTTCATATGTGGCACCAAGCAATATATTTGCATGGATTCTCACGCCGCTAAGATTTCCGCTATCATTCCGATCATTCATCAAGGTCAATCGTACTGTGATCAAGATTACTCACTTTCCATTACTCTTCAGCATTTACGTCTACGAGAAGCTATTTCTTGCCAGATCAGTATTTGAGCCCACCGATCTGGTAGACAATGTTAGCCGTGGTCGCAAAAGACTCATCTCTTTCCGTGATCCCGGAATGTTTAGCCCTAGTGTACGAATGCGGCAAGAGTCTGTCGCTGGTTTCCAGAAAGACAAGGCACTTGATGAGGTCTTCAGACTAGCTCCTCGTGAGGATACCCTTCGGACTAGCCGAAAGAGTCTAGAGCGACGGCAGACACATAATGTTGTCAACAATTGGATGGATACGCATGAGGGCATTGCAAGCTCACCTCCAGAACAAGATCGATCGATAGTTGACCGGCTGGAAAAGCGAAGACAAGCCAGGAATGCTACTCTGCATCGTCGAGGTCTAAGTCGTGAAATATCTGTTAGCAGATCCGTTGCAAGCGACCCAGCCGACTTTATGTCCCACGGATTTTTATTCAGTGACCGTGATAACTCGCTAGATCCAGATCATCCTCCTCACGAACTTGTTGGGCAGACAGAAGACGATGGCGATGATGAACTTCTTACGAATGACGACAATGACGATGAAGGCATGACTTTGGATAAGCGCAGTCGAATGTCACACAGCCGAGCTACGGATTCAGATAAAGAGAATGAAGAGGATGACTACTTTACAACACCCACGGCCCCTAGATTTCTTCAGCTCCCCGTATCCTCGTCGGTAGGAAGCTCTCGTATAAACCGCTTTCCTAGCACTGGAGCTCCTGAAATTTCCCATTCATCACGAAGGACTCATGACCGCACCATATCGACAAATACCATCCTCTTCAACCCAGTCAGATGTAGGTTTATTCCATCTCCCATATTCTTCCTTGCTAACGATGATTGTCCAGCTGCCAACCAATCCTCATCTGCATCGCCACCTAAGTCAAGGCCGACGCCATCAACCATTAGACAAGCCCCGACACCCAAGTTCGGAACGGGTACTCATACCCCCGTAGCACAAGGGCATCGGAGTCCAAAACGATCAATCTACACTGCAGCCAGTAGGCCTCGGCCAATTATGTCACCACATCAACACTACCAATCCGTTCCGAATTTCAACAAAATGACTATGGATGGCACTCTCCAAGGTGGTCAAAATCGGCCACGTATGCGTCATCGACGTTCTTCGCTTGATATGGGAATGTCAGAGCTCGGTGCAGGTGATCCAAATAATATGTTTGGTGCTGTATCCAGTAGTTTTGCCACACAAATGGCTATGGCTACAGGCATGGGAAAGAGACAAAATCGAGAAGAGACAGAGGGCATGATGGGCAGACTTATGTTGGCACGTATGAAGACGCTTGAAGAGGGTTTCCAGGAGGTTGTACGTGAGTTCCGATCGATACATAATTCGAGGACCAATACAGCCAACGCGAATAGTCCTGTCGACACTGGCGGTAGTGAGCATGCAGCCAACCAAGAAAAAACGCGGCGAAAGAAGGAGAAGGGGAAACAAAAGCTTAGTGCGACTGGAAGCCGCCCTGTGAGTGGCGCGAGCATGAGAGGTTTTGCGGGCATGAATAAGGGCAAAGGGAAGGAAAATCAAACGTCGGGAGAGGCCCAGAAAAGGCAGGATGATGAATTTACTGGACAGGACAGAGAGATTTCTGAGGCTGAGGGCTCGCCTTTGGAGATGTATATCAGCAAGGGAAACTCGTTATAAGGTAGGGGCAGGAAATGGGAATTGTGGTAATATGGTCGGAGGGATGACTGTGGGCGATATGGCGTTTTTTTAATCGGCTGTGATTCTCCATCGCACCATGTTGCTACCGTCGGGTTTTTGATTTTATGCATTTGAGATACCATTGTCTGCAAGCAAGCGTTGCGAAACAGTCACATACACGCATTTGGTTCTTGTCGTTTCTAGTTTCTTGGTTTTCTGCTTTAGGCCGGATTGTTTGATTTTAGTTTTTGCTTTCTATCATAAGCTTTGGTTCAGAGTATAGTGGTTGTAGAACAGATAAATGGTGACTCTAAGAGTAGAGTGAGATTAGGGAAGACAAGATTATATGCTCAAATGAAATATATACGTTATACATATATAAATGCAACTTTAGTAGCGCGCACAGTACGACAATTAGGTTACTGTACCTCTGTAAATAACTGTTTACTATTAACGCTTAGTCAAAGTCGCGCGTTAAATTCTCTAGCAAATATTCTAGTGTCCAGTTGAAGTTAGACTACAAATAGAAAGGCTGTAGAGAAGTATATAATAGAACGAAAAGGATTAGAACAATTGTTGCTAAATTGTTGCGTTGAATCCTCGGTCAAGACGAACACCACCAAAGGTTCTCTACGTGCGGTAACATTTAAGTTCATGACAAGTATTAGCCTTTCGGGAATAGACGTTTGATATTGAAGACAGCGGGAGCTTTACACAGGACGAAATCCTAAATTTAAATGGAACGAACAAGAAGAGACCAGCAAGAGAGCAGGACGCTTAAGACGCATAGCATCTTCAACACTTAAGCGACCGAGATTCAGCCCCCAAGACTTGAGGCTCAAACAGAATCCCAACGATCATCATTACCTAGCATGAACATATTCCTTGTCGGTTCCTCGATTAACCTTTTTCCAGTGGCCTTCTAGATCAAACTCCATATGCGCTTTTGGGTGCGATCCTGCTCGCTTACCTCGTTTCAAATCTTGGGACTCATCTCTTTTTCCACTTTTCCCCTTTGCCGAGAAGTAAGGTTTTTTTCAGTTTACCGACACGCGTTATTGCAAGTCCGTAGCTCGTTAATTATGCTTCTTATACGGGGGACTCCTTCAACTGCCGGCTGTGCAAATCCCTTTCAATTTCCGGCGTGAGCGAACGATGAGGAGTTTCTTCGCAAGACTTCGATACTTGCCCGGCCACCCCGGAGAGACATGTGGTTCAGAATGATACTTGTATAAGTATCATGCGTGTAACCACAACTGGTCATGTAACCACAACTGACATTCGTCACCACTCACCCACCATAGTCTTTCTTTAAAAAATAGTGGTTTTTTTAAAATGTCCTTTTTTCGCGGTGTCCTCGTCAATGCTTTGCTTGCAGCAACCACAGCCAATGCTCTAACATGGACATCATGCGGTACCAACCTCGAATGCTCGTCCTTGGAAGTGCCTCTTGAATATGGCTCCACCACCTCAACGGATAAAGCTTCTATAGCACTTGTTAGATACAATGCAACTGTAGACTCTAGCGCTCGTCTAGGCTCACTACTCGTCAATCCAGGCGGTCCTGGTGCTTCAGGCGTAAATTTCGTTGCGGCTGGTGCTGGAGCAGCGGTTTCTGTATTGAGTGGAGGGTTATACGACGTTATTGGATTTGACCCACGAGGCGTTGGAGCAACTACGCCATTACTAGAGTGTTTCCCCAACGCAAGTGCTGAATACGAATTCGCGAGCGCTTTCCCATCGGGGCCCAATTTGTTCCTTGGGACTTTCAGCAACTCTTCTTTCGATGCTGCCATTACAGCAAATATCTCTGCTTTCGATGTTGCGACAAAAGGGCTCGCCGATGCTTGTGTAGCTCAGGCTTCCAGTGCTCTTTTCACTTCTTCCGCCCAATATGTTGCTCGTGACATGGCTGCCATTGTTGATGCTTTGGATGGAACAGATGCGAAGCTCAACTACTGGGGTTTCTCATACGGCACTATCTTCCTTGCAGAATTCATCCAACAATTCCCAGACCGCGTGGGAAGAATGATTGCAGACGGTGTCTTCGACTCGAAGGCCAACGCTGAGACCTACGTCGCACAATTGCCAAACGACCAGGTCAGCATACGAGATGCTCTTAACGATTTTGCCAGCTTCTGCACTGAGGCCGGTAGTGCTGGGTGTCCATTTTCCGTTGCTCCCACAGGAGTAACAGGGGATGTCGCAACACGGATGGACAATATGCTCGCTGATTACTTCAACAACCCACTCGTAAGCTCCGGCATAACTATAAGTCTCGACATCATAAACCCACTCCTCGCTTCCCTCCTCCGGGTCCCCACAACATGGCAAACCCTTGCAAATGTCCTCGCACCCCTAGAACTCCGAAATGCAACTGCCCTCGTCTCATTACTGAGTTCGCTAGCCGACACAGCACCAACCGACGGCTCAGCAGCAGGCGTAGGAACACTCTCAGTTAACCCACTCCTATGTGTCGACAACGCACCGTCAAGCTCCGTAACCCTAGATACAGTCGTCAACCTCACGAAATCCATTTCCATTTCCGAAGACACTCCACTCCTCAACGCAGGTCTAACACCCATAACATTCTGCCGCAACTTCCCGGACACCCGTCCCCAAGTCGCGAATCTAGGAGCATCAAAGATGTCAGAAACAGATTCGATATTATCAACGGCCGGAACGCCAATCCTCATAATATCATCCGAACATGATCCAACCACTCCTCTCAAATCGGCTCAAGCACTAAGAGCTATGCTTCCTAACTCCTCAAAGTTGGCTGTCAGGGGTGGTAGTGGCCATACATCTATTTCTCATGCTAGTCTAGGATTGGCTGAGGTGGTTTCGACTTTCTTTGTTAATGGGACCATGCCCAGTGATAATGCATTTTTTGCTGTTGATCAGGAGGTTTTCCCAGCGGGGGTTACGGATTCTAATTTGATTACTCCGGCTGTTTTTAATGGGACTTATTCTACTACCGAGCAAGGGTTTTTGGAGGCGGTTTATGGCATTGGGATTGCCTTTTTGTCGATTGCTTGAGTTTAGTTTTTGTTTTTTTACTGTAGTTTTCTTAATTAGAAGAAAAGAGCATTATGTTCCTGAAATTAGCTTGGATGCTCTGCTTATGTGTGATTCTGAAAGTATTTTTAAGTGCATGAAAAAAAATATTAACTTATTAGCATGTATCCCTTTTCTAGAATTTGCCGCGTTGATGCCTGTCTAAGTTATCATTTATTTTACTTTCGTAGAAAGGCAGATTTGCGAGATTTGCGAGATTCCTTGCATGTAGGCTTTATGCTTATTAGTGACAAGCACTGACTGTCATAAATATATTGCTTATAGGTATGGTACTAGACTCTAATTATATAACTACCAACACTATACAACCTAGCTTACTATATTTA
>JAJONI010000676.1:1440-19895 GCA_022190145.1 Pezicula rhizophila
ACAAAACAGCAACAACAATAACAACAAGTACTCACTTGAGAGACTCTGAGAAACGCGGTAAAGGATTTATCGTATTGAAAATCCTTGTATAAATCCAATCAATCAACAATAATGCTCGCTAAACAGAAAGTAGATCCCCAACCTGGAATATCCCCAGCCCAGCCCGGAAAATTTCCAACCCCATTACAATATCCAAAAAAAAGCATACCTACAGACGGGACTAGTGGCTGGTTACACCTTAATCCTGTCTATCTGTTGTTTGACCATCTATCTCTCCATCTAGATGCCATTTCTTCCTCACTAGACAGCTACAAACTACTAACTACCATTTATCTCTATAAAAAAGACTCATCCCCATCCACTACATTCTCATTTGATTAACATTCCTAGACGTCTTAGATCTCTTCTCCGTCCTCCTATCCATGAATCGTGAATAAACAACCAACACTACACCCCAAGTTCCAACCAACCCAGGTATGAAAGGCAAGTAACGGGTATACTGCCCCAATAGACAGAGAAGGAGTCGTGGAAATTGTTTCGTAGAATGAGTTTCGTTGATATTGTGGTTCATTCATCTGTACTCCCATTAAAGAGGTCTGTAATTATCTTCCATCTTCCATGAAGGGAACATTTCAACCTCGCCAATTCTCTTCTGTCGTCTCTCCTTTGACTAGGGCAACGTTGAATTGCTGATGTGCGACGTGATTATGATGTGGTTGATGAAATGAGTCGGCCTTTGCCTTGGCTCGGCATCTTGTATTATCCTCCTCTTTGTCTCAATCATCTCAATCCACGACTCCACAACATACCACACAACGACACAAGGCCGCACCATCTGCTCTCTCTCCACTGTTAGTCTGCCCGTCTGAAAAGATAACCCCAGCATCTGTAACCAAACCCACCACCTCCATCCCGTTCCATCCCCACCCTCATCAACACCAGCACCAACACCAAAACCCACATCAACCCCTCCCTGTAACATCCATAATAACCTCATTACAAACCCCAATATCCCCGCCAAAAGCGTCCAAATCGAGCACTTCAATCCTTCTCATCCAAGTTTCAGGCCACAAAAGGAAAACCCCGTGAACATCCTTCATGTGAGCCTGCCACTCCTCATCAAAAATCGTCTCTCGATTATAACAAGGAGCATGCGGAGGTTCCCCATCAGCTTCACGAACAACACTTAGATTTTTACAGAGGTCGAGAATTCGAAAGCCTTCTGAGGCGGGAATCACGGTCCAGGCTGATTTGGTGTTTAGGTTTCGGTCACGGAGGGGGCGGAACGGGTCGACATGGGAGACGCCGCCGCTGAAGTAGGGTTGGGCTGCTAGGTGGGCGGGTGTTCCTTGTATTGGGAAGGAGGGATGTGTTTGCGTTGGGGCTGTATTGGGGTGGTGGGCGTGGTGGGGATTATGGGTTAGTTGGGAGGGGGTGGAGAGGGCGCGGGTTAAGTGAGAACGGGTTGCTAGAGCGGTGGAGGAGAGGTGTTCAGCGTCGGGTCGGTCACCCCAGGGTGTGAAGTGATGTCTTTTTGCGCGTGGTGTTAGGGGAGAGTGTTGTATGCGTGGATCGGTGTCGTGGTTGCTGTTGCTGTGAGACGAAGAAGCTGAATCTGGGGTTAAGAGTGTGGGGGGCATTTCGCTGGGTTTGGAAGTTAGGGATTTTGTGGTTTTGTGGTTTTGTGGTTTTGTGGTTGGTGTTTTGAATGTGGATGTGGATTGTAAAATTGGAAGGGGTTTTACTTACAGTCTTCCTCGTCCACTTGATCCTTCGGCGATGGTTAGATTGAGGCCTTCATTTTTGATGTGAATGGCAACATGCTAAGTAGAGGAGTTTTCAGTCAGCCACTATTCTTTCCAATTGCGTACAATCCTTCTTGTCTCCATGATGTCCAATCCCACCAGATCTTGAACTTCACTCTTAAAGAAGCCAAAGAAAAAAGTCCAACATAGAAAGTACTTACCTTCCTCAGATTGGCTGCCGTCTTTGTCTCCTTCTGACAAAATCCACACACAGATTCACACTTCGCAATCCTCAACACACCCGTCGTATTCCATGGTGGATGAACATGGCCCTTGCCACAGGTCACACTCGTCGGACCTGACACCATCCTGCTCCTCTTAATTCCAACGACAGAAGCCGTCGTTACCGAAGGAGAAAACCTCGCACCACCACTACGGCCGCGACCGCCACCAAGACCCGACTTTTGGTTATGTTGTCCTGTCGACCAACCGACTAGAGGAAGTTCGATGATCTGATTAACCATTGAGAGGGCGGCTGATTTGTCGAAGGCCAAGAACTTGGGATCCCCTTGTGAGGACCAGCTTCCACAATTGCAGTTGGAATTGGATGAACTGGAATCCGAATATGAATCGCAGCACACTTCTTCAACCCGTCCTGTCAAAATCTTCATTTCACTCCCCTTCCCTTCTCCTCCTTGCGTGCGTATCTCCTCGCCTTGTATCTTCTTATCCCGCCTTAGGATTGTTGATGTCTAAAAGCCGCAAGCTTGTGACATGTATTGTAGCGAGGCGAGTCTGAGGAGTGAACGAACATACGCAAGACGGAAACACAATTACCACCGACACGGAACTGGAATGGGAATGGGAAAGGGAAAGAGAAAGGGAAAGGGAAATGGAATGGGAAAAGGAATAGGAATTGGGGGATAACCTGAACGAATTCAGATCAGAACAAGGACAGCGTAGATACAAGGAGTTGGATAATCGGGATAGAAGGAGAAGGAGGAGGAGCTTAAGAGGGAGGGGCAATCAGATGGGGAAAAAAAGACACTTATAATAATAATAATAATAATAGAAATGGAATAGGCAGGCTAAAGATCCAGTAGTAGACAGACACCAGACACCTGACACGGGTGAAGCGTGGGCTTGTGGCCGGGAACACACGTCTGGCTTTTTCCCCCCTCCCCTTCGCAGCTTTGGGGTGTATTTGGGGTAGTTCGCCCTGTAGTCGTTCTAGCGTGCAGCGTATAAGTCACTCAAGAGCCTGCTCACTACTGAGTGTGGAAATGATCGCGAAACTTCCAAACCCTGGAAGCAGGAGGAAACTGGCGTAGCAAATGGTGAAAGATGCGATTGGCTGACGAGATGCCTGCAGTACTGTACTGGGGGTAATGCGCTACTGGGGGGGTGCTGGGGAGTGTGGTGTGTATGTGTTGGGGGGAGGGGCGCTGAGGGGCCCAGGAAACATCGGACCGTGCAGATGGGTGAACAAGGGCCGAGAACGTGTCGACAGGGTGTTTTTTGTACAGAAATCGTTTAATGGGGGCCAATTGAGTCACTGAGCGATTGAAGGATCAACAGGGTCTCCCGAATCTGATGAGCGGCCACAACGCAGAAGCCGACCCCTTCCGACTGGTCATGTTCGACCTTGGCTGACCTTGGCTTGAACACGTGATTCAACCTACATGGAATATGGATGCTGGCTTCCATCGAGAGGGAGTGAAAGAAGGATTGACCTTGGACATCTGGAGGAAAAGTGTCGGTGATTGCTGAGATCGAGATTGATTACCAAAGTAATACTCCGAGCGTGTTAGCCTTATTTTGTAACGATTGTTACTGTAGATGTGAGCAGGGGTGTAGAATCGGGTCCTTGGGACACGAATGGCCTTGGCAATCTGGATATCTCTATCTCGTCAAGATTCTTGATAACTCGACAAGGCTATGCTCGTGAGCGGTTGGAAAGCAGTAAAGAGACCGGTTCGCAACTGCTACAACCTACCTACACATCAGATACCTTCAAGAGTTCACAACTGCCTTTTTTTTGTTTTGTTTTGTTTTTGTTTTTTTTTCGTTGACTGATTTAGAGAGAAGGGAATCAATCATTAGAGCATCAAGCTTTTCGTAAGCATTGTTTACGATTAATGAAACCGTTTCTCTTCGTCTGATAATCGTGTACCTTGATCGCTTCGGGATCCAGCCGCAGATAGGATACAGGCGCGAACAACCACCGATGCTGATCTGCTCAGGTCATGGGTTATTGAGATACTAGGAACCGTAACGGGGATCGGTTGAAGCGGTTGAGCACTTCCAAAAACGCACCAATTATGCGTTATGTTTCTTGCTCGATCGTCCTGAGACTCGAGTAAAGGACCAATTACAGTACCATCGGCGACAGGTATCAACAACAGAACTAGCTCCCAGTTAGAGCGGGATACATGTTACCGATGAACTGACCAAAAGGACAACACATGGTATTAATGAGTCGCAACCGCCTCAGACTCTGACCACTAACTCAAAATGGGTGACTAAGGATACAAGTAAATACTATAGATGGCACTGGTGCAAAACAATCTGGACTAGGTAGTGTAGGCCTTCATTTCATGGATATTGACATGCTTGTAAAGACGACTGAATGATTTGGAGGCGAGAGAATGAAGTGAGGGCGAAGCAGGGTTGCACCTTTCTTGGCTGTCGAGGAACATGTCTGATGAAATTCATGTTGATGGATGAACCTCGAGCTCAAACGGTTTAATCCTGAGGATTCATCCTTTCCCTCAACAACAATTAAATGCCTTGATAGCTGACGCGTCGTGTAAGGAGGAAGAGACGAGAACTACCCAGTACTGTAGCTCATGAAGCTTTTGAACTCATAAGCTGTGCGGCTTGGTATTCTTGTCCTGTGTGACTTAAGCAGACTGACGTTGTAACATGTCATCAGCGTCCAACTATTCGTTAGTTACCTTGAAAGACTCGTCGTGTTGTTTGTACTGGTAATACCAAACTTTCTTGTTCCTCTCCCGTACTCGCAAAGGATGATTGAAATCTCAATATCGACTTCGTTGGTTTTGAGGCGCTCCTTTTCAAAGCATTAGTGATTATGTGAGTGCGTTGGCGTAGGTTAAGTATTTGGCTGATAACTGACCCCAACGCCAGACTCCTTGAGTTTGAGAAAGACGAACCTCATGAAATGAGATGAAGGAAATGCGACATCTACGGAATAATACTGCATGCATCTTAGGATCTGACATCCCAACAATGCATCCAAGTCAATATGATACTTGATGAATTATTGTCATTACTTACTGAGTAGGAAATGCTTCTGACTTCAGACAAGTACGAGAACCGAAAACACGGTGACAACAGCTCACAGAAACATAGAGGATCGGCTCCTAAATCCTAACGGTTCTCGCTGCCCAATGGTGTCAACTCGTCCTTATATGGAGACAGAATCTTGAGATCTTGAAGATTTGCGTGGCCCAGTAGTCAGATCTTAGGCCCAGAGCCTTGCTGACCCCCACACACCGCTGAGCGCACAGCCACAAACTCAGATCTCGACCTGGTGTTTGGTAACAGGTGTAAATAATAACAAGGCTGAGGATATCTTTCTGAAAGGCATCTCGAGGCGAGGTGCTAGAGAGCTTCGCGATACGAGCTGTTGAAAGCAACGCTTTTTTTTTGCGGCAACGGGGAATGTTGGGCGTTAATTCGCCATGAGTTGCATTGTTCCACACCGTACAGGGTCCAATCAGAAGATGGCCAGGGAGAAAGATCTCACATGTGTGCTTTGGAGTCTGTGTAATGATACGAACTTCATCTTTCTATCCTTCTCCTCTACAGAACAGAGGATGGAAGTTGGGAGACCTGTTGCAATTCGTGATGGTTTCGAGAATCGAGCAATCTTCAGCAATATTGTGGGGCTCACGAGCCGCGAGCTTTGAGGACCGAGAACTGAGGTAAAGTCAGCAACGGAGGTCCTTCCAATCATCTTAATTACCTCGTAAACATCACAACCTACGACGGACCGTCCCCTCCTAGGTTCTCATGGTTCTCAGGCAAGGAGCAGACCGTGGCAAGAGTACTTACTGGCTGCCTCCAGAATTTGCCAACTCTGATGGCTTGACGTATTAGACTACCGTATGAGAGAGCCCCGACAAGCTTCTCACTCATTGGAAAGCTCAAATCCTCCTGGCTGTCGTTGTCTCCAAGGTGGCCTCGAAGCCCCCCTTTCCCAAAAGTCTGGTCCGTGTACACCGGTGCATAGAGCAGTGGGTGGGTGGAAATCAAGAGGACAGGTGTCTACACGAATGAGAGCAGTCCTAGACGCCTTTGTAGTGCACCGCTCAAACGTGTTAACACGACGTCTTTCCCGTTTGCATTCTGTGCAGATGGCATCTGACTCGTCCTGCTCGTTGAATGGTCAGCCCTATAACCAGATTTGCAGCGCTGTGGCCACGATGCAACTCGCTCAGCCCTGTGGAGGCACAGTTGGGGGTGGTGGTGGGTTGACTTACAGGACCAAACCTTGTCGAAGCTAAGCTAAAATCTCTTAAGGCCTCTTTCCTCTCCTGCCTTATCACACTATCACTATCGTTATCGGACGTTGAAGTACAGTAGTACAGTAGTAATCCTATCATTCTAGTACCATAGTCGACAGTAGTGGTACACATTAGTGGTAGACGTAATGCACCTTAATTCCCCCTCTCTCCAGGATCCAAGTTCCTCGGCTTGTGGCGTATTTTTTTTATTTTATTTTTTGGGCTGCAAGCTGCGAGCTATCAAACTTTCCAAATGGGGTGGCCGTGTGAGTATACTTTTGGTGAGTCTCGTGGACATGGATGTGATTGTGGTTGTAGAGAGGATGGGAATGAGGGGTCGTTTGCAGATGGCATTTCCTTCATTTCCTTGCGTTCGTACGGAGGTAACCCCCCCAATACAACGTAAGTAAGTATTCGTTGCCCAACCCTTTTGCAGCTTTCTTTACATCACGAAATTGGGGAATTTGGGATTGTGCCTTCGGCAAGTACCTAGCTGCATTGCTGTGACCTGATCTGGCTACACGATTCGCTGTTCGGCAATCGCAGTCCCACCCTGGCACCAAGCTTCCATGGATTTTTAATTTCATCATTGCAGCCCATACCGTACGGAGTACTTCGTACGGAAGTACCTAGCACACCAAACCGTCGCCTACTACTGTACTGTACTACTGTACTACTGTACAGCATTTGCTCTCCCTTAAGCTTCTTGGCTTCTCCTCATGCTCGTGTCCCACGCTCCTCATTAGTTCAGACTACTCAACGACTGCGGCAATGGCTTGATATGGCTTGATCCATCCCTCAAAACAGACAACGCCAACTACCTGTCGAACTGGTGCACCGTCCGTCTTGGTGCCACTTCGCACTTTACCGATCGTCGATCATCTCCCTTCCCGCCCAGCCTAATCCTTACTATTAGATTGAACGACTTCCAACCATTTTTGTGTGACCGTTTGTTTCCTCGTACTCTCCGATTCTCACCCATTCCCTCAAGTATATCGTCGCGATCCAGCATGCCTGTTTTTCTCATCTGATATCCCTAGCCTGTCTCAGCTTATCAGCTGGAAAAACCCCGTCGCCGCTCGATAGCTATCCGCCGCCTCGCCAACAAAGACCGACATCGCGCACCAAGTATCGCGCACCAAGTATCGCGCACGACGTCTCGAGGGCAGAGGATGCTTCAAACCGATGAAGCACGTAGATATGAGTTCAACTATACTGAAGGATAAGAAGGACGGGAAAGACCAGAAGAAGGACGAGAATGCGCAGAGGCAGAGGCGGGCCAGCAAGCCCAAAGTCAAGACAGGATGCAATAACTGCAAGTGAGCTCACCCTCGCAGTCTAGACTTGTTAGCACACTTGCTGAAGCTTTCTTTCCAGGAGCCGACGAGTAAAATGTGACGAGACGAGACCACAATGTACGAAATGTGTAAAGGCGGGTAGGAAATGCGACGGGTATCCTGCGTATAATCCTCGGCGCGAAGGTGTGAGACCGGTAGACTTCATGCCAGCCATTGCTCCTGCTCCTCCTTCTCGCTCTCGGGTGGAATGGAATGGCTATGCAGCCATCGCAACGTCATCATCTAGCTCGGGATCTTCCACATCACCGCCTGCGACTACATTAATAAGAAAACCCCAGCGCAGGAAACCTCTGCCTCCACCACCGCCATCGCCGCCACCGTCGCCTCATATCAAACTTTTTTCGCCGATCAACGCCTCACCTTCAATCAGCTTGGGCTTTGATCCACAAGAAGGACCTTACTATGAGGTCTTTCGTGAACATACGGCTAACGAGCTGTCGGGCTTCTTCGATTCCGCCTTTTGGACAAGAAGCGTGCTCCAGGTGAGCCATTCGGAAGCTTCGATCAAGCATGCTGTCATCGCCTTGGGCGCATTGTATAAGACTTTAGAGAAGGCATCAGAATCACCCCCGGGATCGCCAGACAACAACTATACGGGAGACACAGCGCCAAATCACTACAACTTTGCGCTGCTACAATACGGGAAGTCATTGGCGCGACTGCGCGAAGCACTCGAAAGCAATGAAGCACGGTCCCCAAGAACAGTCTTGATATCCATTGTACTTTTTACATGCTTCCAGAGTTTTATCGGCGACCACAAGGGTGCTATCACGCAGATTCAAGCTGGCTTAGGTATGCTGGAGGAGAGAAGATTTGAACACCGACAACCATTGATACGACAGCGGGATGACAGCCTTGATACTGAACTTGTCCAGATGTTCACTCGTCTCGCCATTCAAGCCAAGTCTTATGATATGGCTTTTCACTTTCCACATCCGTATATAATACGACTTTCACCTTCTGGCGTCCCAAGCTCGCCATCTGACCACTCCTCCCCGTCTAATGCTTCGACGTCGTCTCTTGATCCTGCAATTCCAGAACCTTTCGAAACTCTGCACGAAGCAAGATCTGCTCTCGATTCACTGTGTGAGCGCATCATAAGATTTCAAGAAGCACTTTCGTCCTACTATGCTGGCCCTAATAACATTCTCCCGTCATCGATCCGCTCCTCTGGCACGTCATTCCGCATCTCATTGGAAAATTGGTCCAAAGCTTTTGAGCCCTTATTGGAGGGTCGACGAAACCCCGGAGTTACCAATACCCAGCGAGCAGGTATCAATGTTCTCAAGATGTCCCATCTTAATGCAGCCGTCCTCTTCTGGTCGAGTTTCAGTCTTTCAGAGATGCCCTTTGACAATTTCTTTGCCGAATTTAGGACCATCGTGGACTTGGCTAAGGAGATTGTGGTCGATGAAGAACTTTCTCTCGCTATGAAGCGATGTGGCGATCGGAGGGATTGTCACCACCGCCATCGAGCCCACAACCAGTCCTTCGATGGTGGATTTCGGGAGGATGAAAACTTCAGCCATATTAAAGCCTCATTTGCGCTGGATCTCGGCATTGTTCCTCCACTCTTTGTCGTGGCCACAAAATGCCGAGATCGAAAACTACGACGCGAGGCCATAAGACTCCTCATGTCCAGTCCTCGTAGAGAAGGCATGTGGGATAGCCTATTGAGTGGCAGAGCAGCCATGTGGATCATGGAAATTGAGGAAGAAGATCTCCCGCCATACAATCCTTGGGGATTCGCCAGCATCGACAGTGACGGTGCGGCTATGGTTCCTGCAGAGGACAAACGAGTGATGGTCAAGGAGATCTTGTTTGATTTACGGAAACGCCATGCAACGCTTCGGTGTGGAACGAGAGGGCTTAAGGATGAGACTGAGGTGGACCACAGAGCACGGGAGACATTTATTACTTGGTAATGAAGGAATACTATACCAGATGAAACTACGATATAATGCCATATTAATGGAACCGAACACTGGCAGGACGAACGATGTGGTCTAATTTGAGCTGAAGGAATGATTTACCAGCTTACCGATACGAGCAGGGACGAATTATATACAATAATGTAAATACGGGCAAGAAGCCAGAAGTCGCAGGCTCTTAGGCATTCGAGAAATAGGGAATGATGGATAAGACAGAAGAAAGCGAGGGCGCTCTGATTTCTTTCTAGTGATTGGGTCTAGGTACAAGGCTGGCCAATTGGCTATGATGTCGCATATGCTGGTGTTTTGATGATTGTCTGCTCAGAATTAGGAAGACTCGAAAAATCTTTGGCTAAGGTATCTTTTGACTAGGGGTTTGACTTAGCAACAAACCATCAAGTTCATTAAGGAGTCTAATGTATCTGAACACGGAAAATTAAAAATTCAATCAAGCATCTTATGCATAGGTCTTTAACTCCGTGAATGAACGAAAGAAAAGTACGGATGTAAGGGGGAGATGCATGGCGAGCTAGGTTGGCATTTTCTAGCTGGTTCTGTAAATGGTCTAGTATGGTACTGGCCACCTAAAACTACGTATATCTTGTCACGCTAGCCAAGGGGGGTGACGCTGATTTCTTCCTACCCCCTTCCGTACTCTAGATTATTCACTAATTAGATTCTTGGGAAGATCCATTTGCCTCGCGTATCGTAGCCTTTTAAGGAGGGGGGGTGAAAAGTGACGAGGTGAGAGGGTGGTAATAATAAGCAATAGATCACGTGATAACAAGGCTGAAGAATGTGTGAAAGCGCACAGCCTCACATAAAATTTCGCCCCGCTTTAGCCTAGAACCCCGCGCTCTGATTCACCTTTCTCTTTCATCGCAAAAAGCGAAGACCAAAAAATCTAACATCACGGATTGCAACTCCATAACGCGACAACACAACATCTCTGAAATCGCTCCCAGACCAAGTAGCAAAGATACTCCCGCTCAAGAGAATGCAAATCGTTATCTACTCGAGATGGAAGAAGCGCACATCAATATGATGGGCGGCGATGAGGAGCAGCAAGGTGTTGGGGAAGGCTTTTTGGGCATGGAAGGTCAGTCAGTTCAGGTCGCCTCTTTTTTTTTTCCTTCCCTCTTTGCGCTGCAAAGCGATTGGTCAATGGGAAGCAATGCGAGTTTGCTTGTTCAGTGAGGGAGGGTTTGCCTTTTTGTGTGTTTGGCATCTCTAGCAGTTAACTTCTCCAGCACAGTTGGCGGAGTGGTCAGCCTGTCTACTGCAGCCTTTTCGCTACAGCCAGAGGAGGGGTCTTTTTTTTTTGGGCTCTTTTTGAGCAGCTGGCTCCGCTTCAGCAGTGTCTATCACGTGGCCCAATGCGCAATGGACCTTCTCTTGTATTCTCTTCTCTCTTCTTTTGTCGCGTCACCTCAGCTTGCTGTTGTTTTATCGCCATCATTGAACTTCGCTGACCATTGATGAGCAGAGTTCTCTTTTGGAGAGCCCATTGACAGAACCTTGAGCCTTGATTCCCCAGCTCACGAGAAGTCATCGGAGTTACCTCGGTCTCGACAAACAAAGAGTGCTACCGCAGAGCATCAGGATCCGATAGATACGACAAATTCTCAGATCAAGTCCCAGGAAGGAAGCATAGCAGAAAATAATGTTGCTCCAAAGAAACGTGGTCGGCCAAAGAAAGTCCAAGTGCCTCAACCACCAACGCCTCCACCGCAAATTGACTCAAACTCCAATCCAACAGACAATGTTGCGCCGGCGAAAGGGCATGGTCGTCGGAAGGGAAAATTGCTGGTTTCGCAATTGGAAACAAATCTCCAGCCCCAAGCCTTCTCTACCCCTGCACCTCGACCCGATCTTGTGCCTGGCAGTATCCGTACCTCAGGTCGGTCCAGGAAAGCTACAGAGATCTTCCAGCCTATTACAGCGCCAGAAGCAAGACCTGGATTGAGTGGACCCAAGGCTAAACCTCCACCTCAGACCAAACTTACTCCAGAGCCTACTCCAGAGCCGCTATCATCCATCAGCAAGAAAGTCATCTCCTTATCTGCGGAAGAGCTGCAGCGTGAAGAAGATGAACTTGACCGAGCGGCGGGCATCTCAAAGGTTTACATCAACCCGAAATGGTCTACCAAACCCAACACTACTACCGATGGCAAACCTATAAAAGGCCGACCAAAGTCGAGCACTATCGTGTGCTTCAAGTCTGACAAACTCAAAGATCCGAAATGGTTGGAGGAAAATGTAGGCTCATGGGTTCCCGAGTTCTCCGCTATTCGTGCTGCAATCGACATTGCTGCTGAGGACGCGGCGAGAACGAAGCAACCCAGAAATAAAAATAGGACCCAAGAGGATGAGGATGATCCACCTAAGAAGAAGAGGAAGTGGACCCGCAATGGGGCCCAGCAAGGTATTGCCGCCACAGAAATTCCTCTAGAAGCTGCACAAGAGCGTGCGCTTCCTTCCGAAAACCCTCTTCCGACACCCTCCGAGATTGTTCAAAATCCTCCGGTCGTAGTTGAGGGCTCTGAAGAAAAAGCATCAGGGGACTTTGAGGAACAGCCCATTGCTGCTCAAACTCCAGACGTTGTTGAAAAAGCTCCTCATGCCATGACTCTGCATGAAAAAGAGCCTGAACATGCGGCTATTGAACAGGAGCCAGTCGCTGCGAAATCTGCTACAGCACATAATTTGGAAGAGCAAACGCCCAATGTCTATGAGGAAGTCCATGTTATTCCAAGCACTGAGATGGCTGGGAAAGTTGTGATCCCGGTGGTTGCCAGCATGGAAGAACAGCCACACAAGCCCCCTGAGGAAGAGAGCGCTGCTGTGGTCATTGAAGTGATTGAAAAAGTACAAGCTGCAATGGTCGAGGAGCCGGTCAGACTAGGTCCACCAACCCCTGGTGCTGAAAACAATGGTACTGTTCATACTACTCCGGGAGTTACGTCTACAGAATCCCCTATTAGTATGTCATCTACTGTTGCATCAACGCTTGCAGTTACTACTCAGCCGAGCAACTTGACTTTGAGTGCTTTGTTTGCCCAACCTCGAACGGAGTACCGTTCGCCCTACGCACAAAAGCCACCCCCCCAAAGGACATTCACAAACGCATTTTCACCTTACTCAACAAAGGAAAGCGACGCGCCGAAACCGACATATCAATCACCATACCAGCCTACAGCAGCAGTTTCCGCTTTTACACATACTGCCTCTACATACAGATCACCATACTCACCGGCTCCTGCCTCTACCTACATATCCCCATATCAGGCCGCAGCAAGTCCTACCGCTCATAATACCTACCGTTCCCCATATGCAAGTGCACCGACCCAAGTAACCAGTCAAGTACCAAATCAACAATCGTCAGCAAGACAGCTCAACCAGCAGTATGGTCAGTTCAACTCTGGTCGTAGCTGCAAGGTATCAGCAAGACCAGGCCTTGTACCAACTCCATCAGCTGAATCGCTCCCACCAGTTCCAGACTTTTTCTACAATGCATCAAGGGAAAGGCCCACAACGCTTAAGGATCAATATTTCGATTATGCACATGAACAAAATATACACACTGAGACACCTCAGACGCATGTATCTGGGCAATCTTCAAGCTCGCTTCCTCAAAAACGTCCTTCGCAAGACATGCCATTTACGCTAGGCGTAGTGTCTAAAAGGCAGAAGAGTTTGGCAGAAAGTCCTTGGACTGAAAATGAGTTCGAGACTTCAATGTCGCAAAGACAGGCCTGGCAGATATCAACGCCGGAAATTCCTTCGCTGCAGACACCCATACCACAAACACCGATGTTGACGCTAACTTCCTTCTATCAGAATGGCTCTGCACTAGAATCACCCATCAACGCAAGTCAGGATCTTTCGTCTTTTGGACCGCCACAATTACCAGACTTTGTACGCCCTGCAATTCCCCAAAAGCGTTCTATGGTGGATGCACCCATCTATGGCCCAGTGCCTAAAAGGCAGAAGAGTTCCCTGACCACTCTCAGGCAGTCCCAAGCCCCTCCTAAGCCAGTTAGGACTCCAAGAAAGAAGAAGGAGACCGCGGCACCATTGCATCGCTCATCCTGTACTCCTACACCAAGAGCTTCATCCATCGAGCCGTCGGTGGAGCCTCTACCCACAGAAATTGCACGTTCTATGTCCCCAAATTCTGCTGCAGAATTAGAGCGTGTAGAAGAAGCTGCATTATTAACGGCTGAATCAGTTGAGTTTCCTGATGTTGCAGTCAAATTGGCTTGCTCTTGCAGAGGCGATGTTGGCAACCTTGTCCTTTCAAAGAATAAGTTGACTTTGACATTTGTTGGTGTTAATCAACGACCTCCAGAGATTCCTTTCATTATATTACCAGTTATGGAAATCACAGAACACCCGTCGCCTTCGTTGCCTGGATCTAAACCTATGGAATTGACAATCCAAGCTAAGAGGCAAGATGATACAAAAGTTTTATACAAGTTTAGAATACGGACTTCAGGTCACGCATCGGAAGTCTTGACTAATATGAGACATGGAATCGTCCAGGGCATGGTCATTGTTAACCTTCAAAAGCAACGCACTGCTGTCGAAGACCAGAGCCAAAATAAGCCAGAAGAAGTTGGCAAACCTTTTAAATGCGATACATGTGATGGAACATGGAAGAATTATGAAGGCATCAAATATCACAAAGAGAAGTCTCATACCTTTTGTAATCCCTTCTGGATCCAGCAAATGTGGCAGCAGGCTCCGACCTTCATGCAAAATTCTGAAAACAGTGCGTGGGACCAACCTGCGAAACCTGAAATCGCACTTCGTAAGGGGCCATATAGAAAGAAGCAGAAGAAATTTGTGCTCGACTTGGTCGAAGATAATCCTCCCGAAGATGTCACACGAGGAGTCTGGCAGCAACCTCCTGCATGTCTACCCAATCCTGAGACCGGCGCTTGGAATATAGCTCCAGCCCAGTACATTCCAGCGCAACCAACTTCAAAACCAAAACGTCAGACCGCGAAGAAGCGCAAGCACACAGTTGACCCATTGCCAAAGTCCGAAAAACCGGTGCAACCAAGTATAGTTCCAGAACCGGAGCCCAGTATGGAAGAAGACGATGAGGAGGACATCCAAGAATGGCTTGAGCAACAGGAAAGCTCGAGAAAGCGACGTAGGAGGGAATCTTCGGATTTTGAGGATGAAGAACTTTATGTACCTGAGCCAGGAACCAAGGATGATGATATGCTATGGGAGGATGACACCCCAAGCCCAATGGAGAATGAGCTTAACGAAAATACCAGTGAAAGCGATCAATATGGAGCTCTAACGCCACGAAAGACCACCCGACGGAAACGAAAGCCCTGCAAATCCCGTGCATTGAAGGAAGGGGCAACTGAGACATGGCAAGCTCGGAATATGAAGCGCCGATGGGACCAAGCTAGGCAGATGGGAATGACCACTCTTGCGGGCATTCCAAATCCTAACTCCTCTAGACCGGTCAGTAATCGCAAATGGGTCGACCCAAAAATCAAGACTCACTTGACCGAAGAGGAAAAGACTTCCAGAAAGGCACGTGCGATGCTACGTGAGCAGGCGTGGAAACAACCTATTGTCTTTCTCCAAAATCCAGAGACAGGTGCATGGAATCAAAAACCCATCCTTCCCCAACCTACAAGAAAGAATCAAAAGTACCAACGACGGTATAAATTGCCTGAGCCTATTACATTTATGCAAAGGGTAGATTCGACTTGGTCATTCCGACCTTTCGGCCATGGAGCTTATCCTATATACTCAAGGCCAGGTCGTAGAACAGATGGAAACCCCGGGCTGAAAACCTACCTTGCGAGACTAGAACAGGGTCATCGTCCTGTGCTTTATCCCAAGAAAAAGATGATAGGCCCACCTATGCCGTCATTACATTTACTTCGAAAACTGGGTGAGCGAGACGTCTCAGCAGCGCCAGGCGAATCGCCAGAGTTTGAAGATTTGCTTCAACCAGACGCGCTTCCTGGATTGCCTGGTCCACATTCGTCGGCGCCTGATATTATCGAACCAAAAAGGAGGGGAGGCCGTAAGAGAAGACAGAGCTCTGTTGTTGAAGATGATGATATTGACCGCAAGCGGAGGAGGACTGGCTGGACAGCGAGTCGACGCCAGTCAACAACTACTGACACCATGGAAGATGGCGAGTATTTGGGACCAACAATTGAGGAGTCTCCAAGACGCCCAGTGAGACCGTCAAGGGGTACGAAAATCTCTTATGAACATCTCGCCCCGGCAGAGCCACCACAGCTGGTACCTAAGAAGCTAGATCCCCAGGTTGGTAGACGGATCAATCCCGGCCTGGATTCTTTGCCAGAGAGCTTTGGCTTAGATGTTCCTCCAAGGTCACTGCCAACACAAGGATCCTCAGACGAGGATTGGCCAAGCATTACCATTAACGATGGCTGTTTCAAGAAACAAGGTTGGTGGCCGGATGCCAAATGGTTTCTTAACAAGACACTCTCGGCTCAATTCTCACTCACACATAATCTTATCAAGAGCAGCAATGGTTCTTCCGGGAGCGCTCTTGGTAATTCAGGGTCACGGGTCATTCCGTTCTTTGGAGAATTAGCACAAATCGCAGAATGGGAGCAAGTGGCCGAGGAATACTTGTATGCAAGTGCAGCTCAAGGCCCGGAATATCGCTGGATCAATCACACTCCAAAATATCCCGAGCAGGTTAATGTATCAGAGGCGACGGAAATTGTGTGGTTGGAGGAAAATGCTTTTTCACTAGAGTCGCTTCCCTACTCAGAGCTCGATGCCATCGGAGAAGATGTGATACTTATTGACGATGAAAATGATCATCGTACTCATCGCCGCATCAACAACCGCCCACCTAAGGCCAATGTGACATCAAAGGCATTCAAAGTTATTAGGGAGCACAAGACTAGGCGATTGACAGCTACCCGTGGTGACCTTGAGGGTATTCTAGATACTCCTGAAGCTGTGGCAGCTGAGTACAATGTTGAGCTGGCACCGGAATTTGGAAACCCAAAGCGTCGCATGCGATTCGATAGGCAAGACTCATCCATGACGCCTGAAATCGAGGCCAAACTCATTGTTACAGTCGTTGTCATGCGGACTTTAACAGGAGGTCTGGATCAGCAAATCGACTTCGTTTTGGTTCATACACTCTTCCCAAAGTTTTCTATAAACTATCTCACAAAGACTTGGATGGATGTTTCGAAGAGAAAGAGAGCCTTGGTTGAAAAGCTCGGCGAAGAATTCAAAGAACCATTCTTGAAGGCGTATCAGGCTGGCATATTGGGCTATCTCAACTACGATAAATTGGTAGAATACGACTGGGAAAAACTGATTAATTGGGTTATGAAAAATGTTAACGTTGTTGTTGAAACGGAGTCTGTAGATCTACCACAGTCTCGTGCTGAGTTGGAAGAGGATTTCAATCTGGAAATTGTAGACAGTGGGAAGAATTGGCGAGATGTATATTACGGGTTATCAGCGCCTGTATACCGCCGGATGGAGGCCACTGCTGCGCAACCAAAAACCGCACCACTAAAGCTTCGGCAGGAATTTAACGAGACAGTCGATGACATTACACTTGCAAGGTCATGGGCCCGAGCAGTAGCTCTCACCCCCGAAGAGGTCTGGGATGCAAAAAGCGCTGCTCTAAAATTACACAGTATCGGTAATGATCTAGTAGAAGAAGCAGTTGCGTCGCTTCTGAAATCCAAGGTTATCGTCAACAAGTCACGGCAAAAGCGAGCCCTTCCCGGGCGCTCATATGAAACTAGCATACAATTTACCGACGCGCTTCGCAGACACGTAGCTGAAGAACACTTTATCGAAGCCGCGAAATTTAAAGCTCTCCTTGACGCAAAGTTTGCAGATCCTGATGGCGATACTAGACGAAATGGTCTCGTCCTCAATACTCTCGCCAATGAGGGAACAGTCATGTGCATTACGAACTTGCAAGCACAGGGCCGCATCAATCTCGTACCCATCAATGTTCCCAGCAACAAATTCGGTCTGCTTCCCGGTGGTGGCTACGAAACACGCAAACTTGACAGGCGCAGGCTTCACTTTGATATACTAATCTTCCCCACAGTCACATACGTATCCAATACAGAAATTCCTGAACTGAACAACCTCCGCAAAGACCTGCCGCCACTCAGTGGTCCAAGCGGGGAGTTACCTGTCTGGCGTGATATCGAGGATCGACTCATGCCTGCTATGTGGCGCAAGACTGCTGCTGCTGTGCTAAGTATCATTAGCAAGCGAACGGGTATTGGAAGCCATGCATTGAAGAGAGAATTGTCGCCTGCTTTAGAGCTGTGGGAGCTGCGATCATTCACAGAGTGGGCTGTTGAGGTTGGTGCGTTGGTGGATATTGGAGAGGAGGATGAGATCGAGGGTGATTATGTTGAAGGATGGAGTACGGGGGAGTGGTGGTGGCTTATGGTTGGTGTTATGGGGCTTTAATTGAGTTGGCTCCTATACTTCGGATTTGCATGAATGATCATAGTGTATCATGGGATGTAAAAAAGGAAAGGATTTTGGCATTTCCGGCTGCATAGCGAAGGCGTTTGGGATTTTCATACATGGAAGCGGCCTCTTGAGCGTGGAGTTCGATTTGAGGGATATACTAAAGAACTTTTTATTTTGTTTTGTGTTATTATGGGCATGGCGGCACAACAGGACGTTTGTTGGGTGTACACTATGTGTGAGTATGACATTACAGAATGGATCGCCACATCGTCTCTTTAAGATGAAGAGGTGCTCATTTTAACAATATAGATAAGGTAGGAAGATATGTAAATGCAGAATAAATAGACTAATAAGTAAATCTGTATAGTACAAACTTTACAGCATTGCACTGAGAAGTTGTTAGAT